>CM067369.1:190136624-190232658 GCA_034401795.1 Chaetoderma sp. LZ-2023a | reverse complement strand
GCATGACACGTGTGTTCAAATGGACATTGCCCAAGATCACTAAATTGACCGTTTTTGGCTGACCATCATGCAAGGGTTAATGTTGAATGATTGAGATGGATATTATGGATAGCTATTTGAGTTTTGCTTTTACCAAGATGTCACGTAGATTCGGATTTTTCTTGAACGCAATTACTGGTCGCTTGTTAAAGGGTTGTTTCAGTTTCTCCTGTAGGTTTTGATACTCATCTTTCAAAATTTTGGAAATTTCAACGTTTTTCCGATTATAGGTCAGAATGAATGGAATTTTGTCACGTTGATCAGATAAGCCTGGGTCCGAGTTTATTCCCCTTGGCCACTGTGTTTCGAGTTCTTTAATCCAAAACGATTCTCGAAGTTTTCTTTGTTTATCAGTTTCTTCTGCCGTATCTGAAAGGGGTGGCTGTTCAATCGGCATAATTTCAAAGTCACGAAGGACTAAATGGTCAGGAAGATTAAAATGTTCGGAAACATGTGTGTCTTTCTCTAGCCTAATATCTGAGAGGTGTCGAGTTGCCCGCCATCTTAATGGACATTTGGTTTCGCCGACATACTGTTTTTGGCACAATTTGCATGAAATTAGATAAATAACATTTTCAGAGTCACAATCTAGATTAGACTGAAGTTGGAACTTGCTTTTGTTCTGAAAGCTCGTGAAAGTATTCTGGTTTGGGAGAAATTCATCTAACTTGCACCTTTTCTTTCCGCATTTGCGAGATTCGCCTACACCTATAATAGGACGATTGTGAGAAATTTTGGTAGGACGACAATTTGAGGCATTATCTGGAATGGATTCCAAGCCGTCTAATGTTTCAGATTTGATTTTGCGCAAGAATCGTGAGGAGTAACCTCGTGGTTTGAGGGCTTTGAATAGGGTAGAGCACGCTTCTTCAAAATTTTTTCTATCACTAGAATTCCTGTGAAAACGGATTATTTGTGATTTAACTATTCCTTTAAAAGTATGTGGTGGATGGAAAGATTTTTTGTGCAATAGCTGATGCGAATCGGTTGGTTTGAAATACACTTTGTAGTCTAAGTAGCCAGTTGTTTCATACTTTAGACCTTTATATACAGTTACATCCAGGAAATCTACGGACATCTCGTCAATGGTTGCTTTTAATTTGATATTCGGATCGTGATTGTTCAGAATTTCGAAAAATTCATCAAACTCTGCCTTTGTGTGTTGCCAAATCATGAAAATGTCATCAAGGTACCTGCGATAAATGAGGGGATGTTTTGGACACTTTTCTAACGCTTCCTCCTCCCACTCTGCTACGTAAATATTGGCAAAACATGGGCTAAAGCGCTTGCCCATCGCACAGCCGCAAATTTGTTGGTAAATTTCGCCATCGAATTCAAAATCATTGCCTTTCAGACTCAGCTCTAATAGAGCTATTACTTCTCTGTCTGGCCTGTTGGTGTCTGGGTAGTTCACGAATGCTCTACGGATAGAATTTATACCCTTCTCGATGTCAATGTTTGTATACATAGCATCGATGTCAAGCGTGACCAAGAATGAATTTGGAGGTATCCAGGTCTCAGAGACCTGTGATAAGAAGTCTTCTGTGTTTTTCAAGAAGCTGGGGTGTCTATTTGCTATTGGCTGTAGATGGTAATCGATGTATTCACTGATTCTGTAGGATTCTGAGCCACAATCAGAGATTATAGGTCGCCCGGGCGGTGACATTGGGTCCAACCACGAATCTATGGTTTTATGAATTTTTGGCAAAAGATAGAAAGTCCGTGGTTTTGACTCAAGTTTAGCAAAGAGATACTTATGTTGCTTTTCGGTGATCTTCTTGCTATCGAGCAATTTTTGAAGAATCTCATTAAATTTGCTGCAATTATTTTGCCAAAGTGGTTTGCTTAGTTTCTGGTAATGCTTTGGGTTACTAAGTTGTCGTTGTGCTTCACGTTTATAGTTATCTTTAAGCATTATTACAGTCGCTGACCCTTTATCTGCAGGTTTGATGACAATTTCGCTGTTTTTAGACAATTCAATTAAGGCCTGGCGTTCCTCATAGGGTAAATTTGGTTGATCATTAGGGAATGTAGAATTTTTAACACGTTCTGAAAAGAGTTCTATGCTTTCACCGATCGCTGGGTCCAGGATTTTTACGTTTGGTGCCCAGCCAGTTTTTTCAATGAATGGTGGAATGTTACTATTAGAGTTACGAAAGAAGTCTGCTAACTTAATACGGTGACTAAATTCGGATGTTTCCATACAGCCATTATCTAAAAGAGCATCCAAACCTGTTTTAGGTTTTGGTGTTGGGACAAATGTAAGACCAAAATTGAGCAGTGACTGCTCTGCTTCACATAATGGGGAGCCAGTTAAATTGACAATATTACTGCCCAGTCCTGTTTCCGGGCGGATGTTACCCTGGCCCTTGTCTAGTTTAAATTTAGGAATTTAAGCCAGGCAGAATACATCGAGTTAGCTGTCTTCTCAGTCCAATGAATGTTATCCTTAACAACATTAAATTCGGAGAGTCTAAGTGCAGGAATGACAGTCACAGATTTTGATGATTCAGCCGTCGAATTGATGGACTGAATCGCCAACTTCTGCTGAGCTGTCAACCGACTTGAATAGTTAAGTTTTGCGAAGTAAATCGCAGTCTTTGGGAATTTGGACTTAATCGCACTGAGAAGCAGCATTAATCTATGTTTTGAACTAGAGATGGGTTCATTCATATCATTAATGCCAATGTTGATCACCATTTTCTCTGGTTTAAATGATCCAGTGTACTTTTGAATTAGTCCTCTAGCATGACACAATTTAGCTCCTGGGTAGCAGGCAACTTGCGTTTCAGGGTGGGGCTCAATATTAATGCGACTCAGGTTCGAAGCTCCAAAGATGAGTACTTTGTTCGTGAGAACAGGTAGTCGCCAGTCAATTTTGTTTTCGATTTCATGACGAAATTTCCAAAAAATGTTTCTCTCCAACATGGTGGGTTGTTGGGGTCTATTTGCAAATTTAATAGGACGCACCTCCGGTGCATTACTTGGACCTGGAGTTGGAGAGAAGCTGGGCTGTGGCAGTTTCCCTGTTGGGGATGGGGTCTTGAGACCCGATGGTTGACTGCTCTTGGGGGATTTCTGAGAAGCGCCAGTCCGTGGACCAGATTTGCTACCATTAACCCTTTCCCTCTGTGGCAAGGGCGGATATTCGTTTGGGTCATTTAGATTGCCTAGTGGAGAGTCAGGTAGTGGGATTAATGATGCTTCAAATAGCATATCTCTAGGGCCAGAATCTAATGGTAGCAATGGAGAGATTTTATTGTCTACTCGTTTTGTGACTGGCGGCGAAGTTTCAGGTGATCTGAGGCGTTTTTTCATTTGTGATTGTGGGGCCACAGTTGGTATCATGACCAGAGGCGTGGCTTGTGCGAGATTTTGAATTGGTTGCTGAGATGGATCTATCGGTCGCACAAAATCGTAAAAAGAACTAATCGCATTAATGTCGAGCTTTCTATTATAATTGTTTTTTGCCCAGCGTATAGCATTGGATTTAGCACGACCTAGGTCTAAATGTGGCATTGCCTGTGTGAGGACTACTTCAGTTCTAATACTACCAAGTTGTTCATTATAGTGATTTAACATGACCTTAATGGTAGATTTTGCCCACTCAAAATTCACATTCCAGATGGCAAAGTAGATGTCATCATTTGGTATAGCTGGCTTACAAAATCCATTCAGCTCTTCCACCTTCCTGCTAAGCCCATCAGGGAGAGTTTCGGCATCTAAATGCCTACGTAGCGTAGCAATATGGTGGAAGCACTGAATTATTTGGTAATACAGCTTTACCAGGCGCGCATGCGCAGATGAACCCCCTTTACCATCTCCATTCTTCCTACGACCATTCTTCCTCGCAATAGCCATTCAGACAGACAATCGTTCAATCTAACTAGCAATCAGACAGGCAGTTGAGCAGGTAAGAACGATTCGATCAGGCAAACTCAAATTCAAGCACACAAATTCATTCACATCAACTACAAATTGAACCAATATATTACTTACACCTGAAAGACAAATTATAGAATTAACATGTAATATGCAAGGGTTAACAATACAACAATACAATACGCAATATCATAAGTTACTCACAGTAATTTTGGACACCGTCAATTGGCTAAATGCATTTCACATGGATGTGCTTCATCAGTAGGCTGTATGACAAATCTGTCAGTCCTTCAGTATAGACAGCTTTATATACGTTTACTGAATTCCTCAATCTCCTTTGAAAAACTACTCTATGGTTTAATTTGAACAATTGAACTTTGTGCAAGGTTTGAATTTCCTTTGATTCGGGTTTATCACAAACATCATTAATAAAGCCAATGATTAGTGGACTGGTTTCACTCCACACAGATTAGTGAAATTTTACTCTTCCGAATTGGATTGATAAGTGAGTAGTGTTTCCTTCACGAGATCATGAACCGATCATTCAAAGGTGTTATATGCTTTTGTTGGGACACTCAATTTTGCCTTTTGATTCCTTTTGATCATTTGATGCCGAAAAAATTAATCAAGTTTGGAGGACATATTTTATCATTTTATAGAATTTTGTTCACCACATCGGAAATGCCACTGCAGTGTTAATATTTAAACTTTGTTCATACATATAGAAAGAAAGTAGTATTCAGCTCCCTTAATTTTATGTGAGTGAGTGGCTGGAGGGACACACAGAGAGCCGGATGGCTGGCAAGGCAGATGGACAGATCCATCCATCCATCCATCCAACCATCCATCCATCCAGACATCCAACCATCCATCCATCCCACGCCCCCATCCATCCATGGAAGGATGGGGAGGCGGCAAGGATGGGGAGGTGGGATGGGGACGGGCATAAAGGAAGGATAGAGCTTAGTCGGAGATAGGGGGCAAGGATCCATCCATCCATCCATCCAACCAACCAACCATCCATCCATGAAAGGGAGGGAAGAAGGGATGGGAAAGATCCATCCATCCATCCATCCCGATGTGGAGATGGAATGAGGGATGGGAAGGAAGGAAGAATAGAGTGGGCATGGCTGGATAGAGGGGGAGGACTATCCATCCATCCATCCATCCATCCATCCATCCATCCATCCATCCATCCATCCATCCATCCATCCATCCAACCATCCATCCATCCCACACACCCATGGAAGGAAGGGGATTGGGGATGATTGATGGGCAGGATCCATCCATCCACCCACCCATACATCAAACCATACATCCATTCATCCATCCATTCATCCATCCATCCATGGAAGGGAGGGAAGAAGGGATGGGAAAGATCCATCCATCCATCCATCCCGATGTGGAGATGGAATGAGGGATGGGAAGGAAGGAAGAATAGAGTGGGCATGGCTGGATAGAGGGGGAGGACTATCCATCCATCCATCCATCCATCCATCCATCCAACCATCCATCCATCCATCCATCCATCCATCCATCCATCCAACCGTCCATCCATCCATCCATCCATCCATCCCACACACCCATGGAAGGAAGGGGATTGGGGATGATTGATGGGCAGGATCCATCCATCCACCCACCCATACATCAAACCATCCATCCATTCATCCATCCATTCATCCATCCATTCATCCATCCATCCATCCATTCATGGAAGGGAGGGAAGGAGGGATGGGAAAGATCCATCCATCCATCCCGATGTGGAGATGGAATGAGGGATGGGAAGGAAGGAAGAATAGAGTGGGCATGGCTGGATAGAGGGGGAGGACCATCCATCCACCCATCCACCCACACGCACGCACGCTCTCACACACACACGCACACACACATACACACACGTACACGCGCACGCATACACGTACCCACATTTACACACGCACGCATGTACGCACGTACACACATGTACACACGTAGGCACATGTATACACGCACGCACGCATGTACGCACGCACACACCATTCACATTACACCCCCCCCCCCGCCCCACCCCCATGGATGGATGAGAGGCCGGATGATGGATGGGTAGGAGAGAAGGATAGAGCGGGGATCGGCTGGAGAAGGTGCAGGAGTGGGAGTTCGAGATGGACAGACGGGCAGTGGGACGGCAGAGTAGCGGGAGAGATGGGCAAATGGACTGACGGACAAGTGGACCATGTAACAGCCAGACCAGTGAATGCATGGGTGGATTGACAGGAGCTGATGGATGGTTAGGCTGGTGGACCAGTGAATGAGTGGAGAAGCAGGAGAGTGAATCCGGGAATGATTGTAGAATTTGGTATATAAGTCTCTCCACTGAAAGACCGACAGACTGCCTGACGGTGTCGACGGATATATAAGTTATGTTTTTACAAGGCAGCAAAATAACAGAACTGGCACTCGCAAGTATGTAGTCAATATTGTCAACGCACTGGCTCAGAATCTTCAATAATTGAAAAAATTCAAAAATTTAAGATATTTTGGTTTATCCTACTGCCTGAGATTTGTCATTTTGTTTGAGGAAAGCCATATGGCATTAATGTTAACCCTTTACTGGTTAAATTTGTTCAGTAAAATCAAAATATGCGCTTACTTATTTAATGTACATTTGCAGGCACAGACAAGGTCATTCCCGAGAATACACCACTGGAACGACTGTCTCGGTTCCCGAGCGAGTCATTACAGTGGTAAATTTTCAAAAATATTCCAATCCCCGCCGGCAAATGGACATTGCCCAAGATCACTAAATTGACCGTTTTTGGCTGACCATCATGCAAGGGTTAATGTTGAATGATTGAGATGGATATTATGGATAGCTATTTGAGTTTTGCTTTTACCAAGATGTCACGTAGATTCGGATTTTTCTTGAACGCAATTACTGGTCGCTTGTTAAAGGGTTGTTTCAGTTTCTCCTGTAGGTTTTGATACTCATCTTTCAAAATTTTGGAAATTTCAACGTTTTTTCGATTATAGGTCAGAATGAATGGAATTTTGTCACGTTGATCAGATAAGCCTGGGTCCGAGTTTATTCCACTTGGCCACTGTGTTTCGAGTTCTTTAATCCAAAACGATTCTCGAAGTTTTCTTTGTTTATCAGTTTCTTCTGCCGTATCTGAAAGGGGTGGCTGTTCAATCGGCATAATTTCAAAGTCACGAAGGACTAAATGGTCAGGAAGATTAAAATGTTCGGAAACATGTGTGTCTTCCTCTAGCCTAATATCTGAGAGGTGTCGAGTTGCCCGCCATCTTAATGGACATTTGGTTTCGCCGACATACTGTTTTTGGCACGTATGGCAAAGTGGACAAAGTAGAACACGAGACCTATCCATTTGATCGAACCTTAGAAAATGGCATCAGAAGAATTTGGTTTAAAAAGGTAGAACAACCTCTCCCAAGCAAGGTCACCATAGATGGTCGATTTATCTTGCCATTATGGTACAGGGGGCAAATCAAAGAGTGTAGAATCTGCTTAAGCACAGAACATCTTGCAACAGATTGCCCTAACAAAAACAAATGTCTAGTTTGTGGATCATCTGATCATTTTAAGTGGCGATGCCCGCAGAATAAATATGTCAAAAAGGGTGCTGATAAAAGTGCAGTGCAAGTTATCTCTAAAGAGAATGTCATAGAACCGGTAGCTGCTGAGATTGTAGCTGAAATCCATACTAATGGGAAGCACGTTGCTAAGGTAAATGTCATCGAACCAGTAGTTGCTGAGATTGTAGCTGAAGTCCATGTTAATGAGAAGCATGGGGAAACAACTAAGAATCCAATCGCTGTAGTTGCAGGCGATGAAATAGAGGTTCTAGATGAGGGGCTAAGTCTTACTCCAGTAACAAGTCAATCCAAGTTTGATGACAGAGAGGCTAATTCCACACAAGTTGAAGATGATGATCAATACCCTCTGGAAGAGAGTTTTAATTTAGGACAAGTAAAATTCAGGTCGCAAGATACTGAAACTAACTTTGATTTTCCACTGAGTACACTCAATCTAGACGATTTAAATAATATAGAGAAAGTAATTGGTGTCTCGGATCGATTGAGTGGAACAAAGCGACAGAAAGATGGAGAGAGTTCTGAATCAGAAATAGAGGAAAGTGATATAGAAGACGATAATATGTCAGTCGCTGAATCTGATATATCCATTCAAACACAGAGTTCTAAATCACCTGATGAAATGGTCATGTACAGGTCCGAGGCAGGAGAGGTGTTAGTTCCATATGTGACGGCAAATGGTGTTAAATATAGGCATCTGCGTCATGATTCAGATATATTAAAATATAAGCATTTGGAAAAAGTTGAGCTAAGTAATGCAGCGTTTGTGAGTAAAATAGGTAAATGGTCTAAGAGAGGGTCGAAAAAAACAAAATCTAGTTAGCTTAATAATGGCGGTTTTACACAGCATTTTATTACCTTTTATGCTAATTTGCACACTCAATTGTAGAGGCTTAAATAGTGACATAAAGCAACGTCACTTACTAGAGACTCTGAAAAATGAGCAGATTGACATTGCTTTGATACAGGAAACAAAAATTCAGAAGTCAGAATTATACGATAATTTAGAAAAGATTTCTGGATCCAGAATATTTTATTCGTTATCTCAAGATAATAGTGCATGCGTAGCAATTGTTATACTCCCTCGTTGTTCAGCCTATGTAAATATAATCTCTTCAGTATCAGGTGCAAATGGTCGCTGGGTGAGAGTCACGCTAGATATACAACAAACACGTATCACGTTGCTGTGTATATATGCACCTACATCTCATCAACTACGTCGTAGCTTTTTTAAGGAGATGTCTAAAACAGCACTAGATAACATCACTGAAAACTTAGTAATGGGTGGTGACTTTAATTGTGTCTTAGACAAAGAAAATGACAGGAATGCAACTTCAACTTATACTGATACATCACATAGACTCTTAAAAGAAATATGTGATAATGAAAATTTAGTGGACACCTATAGAATATCAAAACCTCATGGTAAAGATCTTACATGTTTTTCGGTAGATGGTAAAGTTGGTTCAAGGATCGACAGAATTTATGTGAATAGTTTGTTAACAGGGTACTGGTGAGATGTTAATATTAAGCCAGTTGCATTCTCCGATCATAACATGGTTTGTGTAACCTTTGCCAATGCTGACTGGGTAACAAAAGGGGTCGGGTTTTGGAAATTAAACACAACACTGTTGGGAGAAGAATTTTATAAGAATAATATAGAGAGTTGTTGGCAACATTGGATTAATAGGAAAGCATCATATAAGAGCACATTGCAATGGTGGGAGGATGTTAAACTGGATTTAAAGTATGTTTCCCGAAAGTATGCTATTAGAAAAGCACAGGAAATACGCAAACGCAAGAAAACACTTCATCGATCACTGATGAAAATTAATGCTAAAGTAAATAATGGTGAAGAGAATTATTATGAATTACTGGTTAAAATTAAAAGTAAAATAAGAGATATAGAACAATATGAGTTTGAGGGTGCAAAAATTAGAGCAAGAGCCCAGATGCACGCAGAAGGGGAAAAGCCAACCCGATATTTTTGCGCATTAGAAAAAGCACGGGCAATAGATAAGGTGATGTGCTCATTAAACATGCCGGATGGTTCAACCGTCTTTACCAACAATGAAATGAGTACTATTGTATGCAATTACTATGAGTCATTGTACAAGTCAGAGGGAACTGATGAAGATGCAAAATTGGATTTGTTAGCAAATATAGACAAAAAGGTGTCAGACACGGGCAGTGAATTTTGTGATCAACCCTTAACACTAGAAGATTTAACTAAATCCCTTAAAGGTATGAAACTAGAAAAATCACCGGGGTGTGATGGCCTTCCAGTTGAATTTTACCAAACGTTTTGGCACCTTGTAGGTCCAATAATGGAAGAATTAGGCACTGAAATTTTTGAGAAAGGCCATTTACCACCAACTATGGCTAGGGCATACGTAAGGCTAATATATAAAGGAAATGACAGACGTCTAATTCAGAACTACAGACCAATTTCTCTACTATGTGTAGACTACAAAATAATATCCAGAGCACTAACATTGAAACTTGGTAGTGTTTTAGGAGAAATCATTGGAACAGAGCAGACATGTGCTGTACCCAGGAGGACAATTCTAACCAATACCATGGTAATAAGAGACCTTATACAATTGGTTGAGAAGGATAGCATCCCTTCAGCTGTGATTGCCTTGGACAATGAAAAGGCATTTGACCGTGTGGAATGGGATTTTCTTTTTAATTCTTTGCAATCGTTTGGGTTAGGCTCAAACTTTATTAAATGGGTAAAGATTTTATATACGGATATCAAGAGTAGCTATTTAGTGAACAATCAATTATCCAGAGAAATTGTCTTAGAACGTGGGGTTAGACAGGGGTGTTCCCTATCGCCATTATTATTTGTTATTGTGATGGAATCACTTGGCATAGCATTGAGGCAAAATAATAACTTTCAAGGCATATGTATTCGTGGCATAGAAAGACCACATAAGCTGTCACAATATGCTGATGACACAACTGTGTTTACCAGTTCAAACAATGATTTTGCAATTTTAAACCACGTACTAGAAAAGTTCCAAAATGCATCTGGTTTGAAAATCAATAAAGGAAAATCCAAAGGATTATTTCTGGGGCCATGGAAAGAGCGGAATGACCAGCCACTTGAAATCAATTGGTCTAATGATACCATTAAGATTTTAGGCATCTATTTTGGCAGGAAACCGAATACAATACAAAATTGGAATGAACGAGTATCTAAGCTTAAGAGAATATTAGCAAATTGGAAGCGTCGTCGTCTTTCAATCTTTGGTAGAGTGTTTGTTGTCAACAACTTGGCATTATCTGGGCTATGGTATACAGCATCTGTTGTACACATGCCAAAACATGTAGAAAAGGAGGTTAATGAGTTGATATTGTCATTAATATGGGAAGAAAAGAATCATTTAGTTTCCCATCGTGTTCTCAATAATGCTAAGTTAGAAGGAGGACTTGATTTAATTGATATTAAAGTGAAATGTGTTTCTTTAAGGTTAAAATTTTTGGATGATCTTATTACATCAGATGAGACGTGGGCATGTGTTTCACGAGCTCTCATGGAGAGAATTGTAGAACCATTTTTGGCGGAGCATGTTTTTACCTCAAAGAAGCCACCTCCGAATAGCCAAATGATACCAGATGTGTTTAAAGATCAAGTTAAGGAGTTAGAAATATTTGACAGATACATGCCTCCACCTACGTGCTGGAAGGAAGTACTAGAACAGCAATTGTGGGGCAATAGTAATATATGTTATAACAATGCAGTACTTTATCTACCATCCTTTGCAAAATATGGCATTCAACATTTATCGGATATGATACACCCTCAAACACGTAGATGGATTTCAAGGCAAGACGTAGCTAGAAAAACACATATGAGGCATATAGATGTCCAGCGGTTGCTAAATAAAATAAAACATGCTGTACCAATTGAATGGTTTCGTCTGCCAAATGTAAATAATAATAGTTTGACTCCACAACCCGCATTAGTTCTTGATGATGAGATGTTAAAATACAAGATGAGATCTAAGGAATGGTACCATATTATGAGACGAAAACAAGTAACACCTCCCATAGCAATTAGGAGATGGGATGACTCAAGCTATAAACCATCCAGTTGGAAAAATGTATGGAAAATCTTACATTCTCCATACATACCAAATATGGCGCGTGATTTATTGTGGCGATTACTACATCGACGGCTATGGGTGGGACACTTGACATACAAGTGCAATATTACGACTTCTGATAGGTGTTACTTATGTCAAACAGACGAGGAAACAATCGAGCATTTATTTGCGGAATGTCCAATATCGTCACAATTTTGGGACTATATCAGCCAAATCTTGGCAAAATTTGGAGCGAAGCCCATTGTTCTAGACACGAATGTAGTCTTATTTAGAGAATTTGGATCAGGCGGTGTAAATATCATAAAGTCTGAAAGGACTATTTTAATAACAATACTAACCATAGGTGTTTGGGCCATTTGGAAACATCGGTGTGCACAGACGAACAATCCATCTATGGGCAATCACAATAGAGCAATAAAGGCAATATTTCGTTCATTGCTGCTGAATCATATTCCTTGCGAATATTTTAGATTAAAGCAGCATGGTAAAGAAAAAGTATTCAAGGACATATGGTGCAAAACAAACATAGTTTCAATAGAGTTGGGAGCTGTAAAAATAAATGAGCCTGCACTAGCTTAAATCATTTAATTACTATAGCTGATTTATCTGTGTCTTTTAATTAATCTGTGTCATGTAATTCATTTTAGTCTGCACTTTGATATTGTTATGTTTAATAATTCATGTTAACAAATAAACAGACTGGGGTAATAATCAATCGATAAAGTAATTTGCCATTGAATTATAAAATTGTCCCAGGTAATTTTAGGAATTTGCACAGAGTTTTATGGGTTATTTGTTCCCGGGTAATTTACAAAACCTTACAACAAAGTAAATCAAAAATGGAAACAAGAGCGCCATCTATTTCCATCTATTTTTCTGTAATTTTCCTGCTGACTATATATGTTATGCTACCCAAATGCTACTACGCCCGCTGATCTTTAAAGACTCAGCCCACTGGCGTCAATGATTGACTTATTTGTCATTGATTGACGAGTCACTTTTCATTTGTTGAATAGTTGCACTCGCCACACGGGCCTACTACCACACATGGATTGAATGGTAATTTACAAAACCTTACAATAAAGTAAATTGAAAATGTAAACAAGAGCGCCATCAATTTTTCTGGAATTTTTCTGCCGACTATATGTATTATACTACCCAAATGCTACTACGGCCGCTGATCTTTAGAGAATCAGCCCACTGGCGTCAATGATTGACGTATTTGTCATAGATTGACGAGGCACTTTTCATTTGTTGGATAGTTGCACTCGCCACACGGGTCTACTACTACACCTGGGTTGAATAGTAATGCCTTTGTTAAGTTTTGTTTTGCTATCGGAGCTTTATCAGCCTATTGTTTTGTATCTATACTTTTTAAGCCATATGTATTTATAGATTGTATTAATTCTCATTATTTATCATTGTTTTGGTGTAATATTAATCAAGATTACTAGTTCACCAGGTTTTTTTCTGGGGGTTTGCAAGCCTTTTTAAAGGAGTTCCTCCGTGAAGTTTGTTCGACTGCGTCAGCGTCGGTGTTTCAAAAAAAAAAAAGTAGTAGTTGTAGTAGTAGTAGTAGTAGTAGTAGTAGTAGTAGTAGTAGTAGTAGTAGTAGTAGTAGTAGTAGTAGTAGTAGTAGTAGTAGTAGTAGTAGTAGTAGTTGTAGTAGTAGTAGTAGTAGTAGTAGTAGTAGCAGTAGTAGTAGTAGTAGTAGTAGTAGTTGTAGTAGTAGTAGTAGTAGTAGTAGTAGTAGTAGTAGTTGTAGTAGTAGTTGTAGTAGTAGTAGTAGTAGTAGTTGTAGTAGTAGTAGTAGTAGTAGTAGCATTCGTAGTAGTAGTAGTAGTAGTAGTAGTAGTAGTAGTAGTAGTTGTAGTAGTAGTAGTAGTAGTAGTAGTAGTAGTAGTAGTAGTAGTAGTAGTCGAAGTGAACGCACGCGTTTATTTAGCTCTGCAATTGCTGCCCGAATTTGCTAGTTTCTAGCGCGATTTTGTAGATAAATTTTATACATATATTTCGTATTAGTATTTCCTTTCAAACTTTATATTTAATTTGTAAATTCTTGTCTTGGTTGGAGCGCATTTTGTGTCTCCATTTTCTCAAGGCATTCCTCTTAGCTGGTGGTTTCCGCCATTTAATAGGGCTCCTCTTACTGTGGTCAATGCAATACATTTCTCGCTGCGCCAGTCTGCTATTTCTATAGTTCGTAGGCTAGCGCATTATATTTGGCAAGATCGCTTGAGTGAGTGGATTTAATTCCTTTGTCATTTGTAAGCACAAGCCTAGTTCTTTAACTATATAAATCCTTATAGTCAGTTGGCTGTCCCCGGTCAACTCGAACAGACTAACAAATATATGACTTGACTATTTAATCATATATTTGTTAGCATACTTTAATCGGCTAGGTGTTAGTGAACCACTTAGAAAGTGGTTCAAACTAACAAGTATACGACTGTACTCTCTATTCGTATACTTGTTGGTAGACGTCAGGGTTTCAAAAGGGGACACTATTTATTTAGTGTTTAGCTCTTTCCCCGACGTCTTGGTGTTATATATTTGTATTATATATTGTAGTAGTATGGGGTACTGCTTTTTATAAAACACCATGGCCACCTCATATAAGCGTACCCTGAGTCTTAAAATCACGACAAAGGGGTGGGGTGTTTCGGCAATTGAGGTGTATCATGGGTTGAAGGATGTAGTTGGGGCAGGGCCACGGGTCCTTCAAGGTCTTGTTAATGTTTCCAAATCTGTATGGAATGTCACCGTAGTTAATGAAAGTGTGAAGGAAAAGTTGCTTGACGAGGTCCTTGTCGTGAAGGGTGAGGTGTGTAATGTGGAGGAAATAGATTCTGATCGTCTATTAGTCAAGATGAAGGTTCCATTAGAGATCCCAGATGAACGGGTTATCATTGAATTGACCAAGTATGGCAAAGTGGACAAAGTAGAACACGAGACCTATCCATTTGATCGAACCTTAGAAAATGGCATCAGAAGAATTTGGTTTGAAAAGGTAGAACAACCTCTCCCAAGCAAGGTCACCATAGATGGTCGATTTATCTTGCCATTATGGTACAGGGGGCAAATCAAGGAGTGTAGAATCTGCTTAAGCACAGAACATCTTGCAACAGATTGCCCTAACAAAAACAAATGTCTAGTTTGTGGATCATCTGATCATTTTAAGTGGCGATGCCCGCAGAACAAATATGTCAAAAAGGGTGCTGATAAAAGTGCAGAGCAAGTTGTCTCTAAAGAGAATGTCATAGAACCGGTAGCTTCTGAGATTGTAGCTGAAATCCATACTAATGGGAAGCACGTTGCTAAAGAAAATGTCATCGAACCAGTAGTTGCTGAGATTGTAGCTAAAGTCCATGTTAATGAGAAGCATGGGGAAAAAACTAAGAATCCAATCGCTGTAGTTGCAGGCGATGAAATAGAGGTTCTAGATGAGGGGCTAAGTCTTACTCCAGTAACAAGTCAATCCAAGTTTGATGAGAGAGAGGCTAGTTCCACACAAGTTGAAGATGATGATAAATACCCTCTGGAAGAGAGTTTTAATTTAGGACAAGTAAAATTCAGGTCGCAAGATACTGAAACTAACTTTGATTTTCCACTGAGTACACTCAATCTAGACGATTTAAATAATATAGAGAAAGTAATTGGTGTCTCGGATCGATTGAGTGGAACAAAGCGACAGAAAGATGGAGAGAGTTCTGAATCAGAAATAGAGGAAAGTGATATAGAAGACGATAATATGTCAGTCGCTGAATCTGATATATCCATTCAAACACAGAGTTCTAAATCACCTGATGAAATGGTCATGTACAGGTCAGAGGCAGGAGAGGTGTTAGTTCCATATGTGACAGCAAATGGTGTTAAATATAGGCATCTGCGTCATGATTCAGATATATTAAAATATAAGCATTTGGAAAAAGTTGAGCTAAGTAATGAAGCGTTTGTGAGTAAAATAGGTAAATGGTCTAAGAGAGGGTCGAAAAAAACAAAATCTAGTTAGCTTAATAATGGCGGTTTTACACAGCATTTTATTACCTTTTATGCTAATTTGCACACTCAATTGTAGAGGCTTAAATAGTGACATAAAGCAACGTCACTTACTAGAGACTCTTAAAAATGAGCAGATTGACATTGCTTTGATACAGGAAACAAAAATTCAGAAGTCAGAATTATACGATAATTTAGAAAAGATTTCTGGATCCAGAATATTTTATTCGTTATCTCAAGATAATAGTGCAGGCGTAGCAATTGTTATACTCCCTCGATGTTCAGCCTATGTAAATATTATCTCTTCAGTATCAGGTGCAAATGGTCGCTGGGTGAGAGTCACTCTAGATATACAACAAACACGTATCACGTTGCTGTGTATATATGCACCTACATCTCATCAACTACGTCGTAATTTTTTTAAGGAGATGTCTAAAACAGCACTAGATAACATCACTGAAAACTTAGTAATGGGTGGTGACTTTAATTGTGTCTTAGACAAAGAAAATGACAGGAATGCAACTTCAACTTATACTGATACATCACATAGACTCTTAAAAGAAATATGTGATAATGAAAATTTAGTGGACACCTATAGAATATCAAAACCTCATGGTAAAGATCTTACATGTTTTTCGGTAGATGGTAAAGTTGGTTCAAGGATCGACAGAATTTATGTGAATAGTTTGTTAACAGGGTACTGGAGAGATGTTAATATTAAGCCAGTTGCATTCTCCGATCATAACATGGTTTGTGTAACCTTTGCCAATGCTGACTGGGTAACAAAAGGGGTCGGGTTTTGGAAATTAAACACAACACTGTTGGGAGAAGAATTTTATAAGAATAATATAGAGAGTTGTTGGCAACATTGGATTAATAGGAAAGCATCATATAAGAGCACATTGCAATGGTGGGAGGATGTTAAACTGGATTTAAAGTATGTTTCCCGAAAGTATGCTATTAGAAAAGCACAGGAAATACGCAAACGCAAGAAAACACTTCATCGATCACTGATGAAAATTAATGCTAAAGTAAATAATGGTGAAGAGAATTATTATGAATTACTGGTTAAAATTAAAAGTAAAATAAGAGATATAGAACAATATGAGTTTGAGGGTGCAAAAATTAGAGCAAGAGCCCAGATGCATGCAGAAGGGGAAAAGCCAACCCGATATTTTTGCGCATTAGAAAAAGCACGGGCAATAGATAAGGTGATGTGCTCATTAAACATGCCGGATGGTTCAACCGTCTTTACCAACAATGAAATGAGTACTATTGTATGCAATTACTATGAGTCATTGTACAAGTCAGGGGGAATTGATGAAGATGCAAAATTGGATTTGTTAGCAAATATAGACAAAAAGGTGTCAGACACAGGCAGTGAATTTTGTGATCAACCCTTAACACTAGAAGATTTAACTAAATCCCTTAAAGGTATGAAACTAGAAAAATCACCGGGGTGTGATGGCCTTCCAGTTGAATTTTACCAAACGTTTTGGCACCTTGTAGGTCCAATAATGGAAGAATTAGGCACTGAAATTTTTGAGAAAGGCCATTTACCACCAACTATGGCTAGGGCATACGTAAGGCTAATATATAAAGGAAATGACAGACGTCTAATTCAGAACTACAGACCAATTTCTCTACTATGTGTAGACTACAAAATAATATCCAGAGCACTAACATTGAAACTAGGTAGTGTTTTAGGAGAAATCATTGGAACAGAGCAGACATGTGCTGTACCCAGGAGGACAATTCTAACCAATACCATGGTAATAAGAGACCTTATACAATTGGTTGAGAAGGATAGCATCCCTTCAGCTGTGATTGCCTTGGACAATGAAAAGGCATTTGACCGTGTGGAATGGGATTTTCTTTTTAATTCTTTGCAATCGTTTGGGTTAGGCTCAAACTTTATTAAATGGGTAAAGATTTTATATACGGATATCAAGAGTAGCTATTTAGTGAACAATCAATTATCCAGAGAAATTGTCTTAGAACGTGGGGTTAGACAGGGGTGTTCCCTATCGCCATTATTATTTGTTATTGTGATGGAATCACTTGGCATAGCATTGAGGCAAAATAATAACTTTCAAGGCATATGTATTCGGGGCATAGAAAGACCACTTAAGTTGTCACAATATGCTGATGACACAACTGTGTTTACCAGTTCAAACAATGATTTTGCAATTTTAAACCACGTACTAGAAAAGTTCCAAAATGCATCTGGTTTGAAAATCAATAAAGGAAAATCCAAAGGATTATTTCTGGGGCCATGGAAAGAGCGGAATGACCAGCCACTTGAAATCAATTGGTCTAATGATACCATTAAGATTTTAGGCATCTATTTTGGCAGGAAACCGAATACAATACAAAATTGGAATGAACGAGTATCTAAGCTTAAGAGAATATTAGCAAATTGGAAGCGTCGTCGTCTTTCAATCTTTGGTAGAGTGTTTGTTGTCAACAACTTGGCATTATCTGGGCTATGGTATACAGCATCTGTTGTACACATGCCAAAACATGTAGAAAAGGAGGTTAATGAGTTGATATTGTCATTCATATGGGAAGAAAAGAATCATTTAGTTTCCCATCGTGTTCTCAATAATGCTAAGTTAGAAGGAGGACTTGATTTAATTGATATTAAAGTGAAATGTGTTTCTTTAAGGTTAAAATTTTTGGATGATCTTATTACATCAGATGAGACGTGGGCATGTGTTTCACGAGCTCTCATGGAGAGAATTGTAGAACCATTTCTGGCGGAGCATGTTTTTACCTCAAAGAAGCCACCTCCGAATAGCCAAATGATACCAGATGTGTTTAAAGATCAAGTTAAGGAGTTAGAAATATTTGACAGATACATGCCTCCACCTACGTGCTGGATGGAAGTACTAGAACAGCAATTGTGGGGCAATAGTAATATATGTTATAACAATGCAGTACTTTATCTACCGTCCTTTGCAAAATATGGCATTCAACATTTATCGGATATGATACACCCTCAAACACGTAGATGGATTTCAATGCAAGACGTAGCTAGAAAAACACATATGAGGCATATAGATGTCCAGCGGTTGCTAAATAAAATAAAACATGCTGTACCAATTGAATGGTTTCGTCTACCAAATGTAAATAATAATAGTTTGACTCCACAACCCGCATTAGTTCTTGATGATGAGATGTTAAAATACAAGATGAGATCCAAGGAATGGTACCATATTATGAGACGAAAACAAGTAACACCTCCCATAGCAATTAGGAGATGGGATGAATCAAGCTATAAACCATCCAGTTGGAAAAATGTATGGAAAATCTTACATTCTCCATCCATACCAAATATGGCTCGTGATTTATTGTGGCGATTACTACATCGACGGCTATGGGTGGGACACTTGACATACAAGTGTAATATTACGACTTCTGATAGGTGTTACTTATGTCAAACAGACGAGGAAACAATCGAGCATTTATTTGCGGAATGTCCAATATCGTCACAATTTTGGGACTATATCAGCCAAATCTTGGCAAAATTTGGAGCGAAGCCCATTGTTCTAGACACGCATGTAGTCTTGTTTAGAGAGTTTGGATCAAGCGGTGTAAATATCATAAAGTCTGAAAGGACTATTTTAATAACAATACTAACCATAGGTGTTTGGGCCATTTGGAAACATCGGTGTGCACAGACGAAAAATCCATCTAGGGGCAATCACAATAGAGCAATAAAGGCAATATTTCGTTCATTGCTGCTGAATCATATTCCTTGCGAATATTTTAGATTAAAGCAGCATGGTAAAGAAAAAGTATTCAAGGACATATGGTGCAAAACAAACATAGTTTCAATGGAGTTGGGAGCTGTAAAAATAAATGAGCCTGCACTAGCTTAAATCATTTAATTACTACAGCTGATTTATCTGTGTCTTTTAATTGATCTGTGTCATGTAATTCATTTTAGTCTGCACTTTGATATTGTTATGTTTAATAATTCATGTTAAGAAATAAACAGACTGGGGTAATTTAATAATCAATCGATAAAGTAATTTGCCATTGAATTATAAAATTGTCCCAGGTAATTTTAGGAATTTGCACAGAGTTTTATAGGGTTATTTGTTCCCGGGTAATTTACAAAACCTTACAACAAAGTAAATCAAAAATGGAAACAAGAGCGCCATCTATTTCCATCTATTTTTCTGTAATTTTCTTGCTGACTATATATGTTATGCTACCCGAATGCTACTACGCCCGCTGATCTTTAAGACTCAGCCCACTGGCGTCAATGATTGACTTATTTGTCATTGATTGACGAGTCACTTTTCATTTGTTGAATAGTTGCACTCGCCACACGGGTCTACTACCACACATGGATTGAATGGTAATTTACAAACCCTTACAATAAAGTAAATTGAAAATTTAAACAAGAGGGCCATCAATTTTTCTGGAATTTTTCTGCCGACTATATGTATTATACTACCCAAATGCTACTACGCCCGCTGATCTTTAGAGAATCAGCCCACTGGCGTCAATGATTGACTTATTTGTCATAGATTGACGAGGCACTTTTCATTTGTTGGATAGTTGCACTCGCCACACGGGTCTACTACTACACCTCGGTTGAATAGTAATGCCTTTGTTAAGTTTTGTTTTGCTATCGGAGCTTTATCAGCATATTGTTTTGTATCTATACCTTTTAAGCCATATGTATTTATAGATTGTATTAATGCTCATTATTTATCATTGTTTTGGTGTAATATTAATCAAGATTACTAGTTCACCAGGGTTTTTTCTGGGGGTTTGCAAGCCTTTTTAAAGGAGTTCCTCCGTGAAGTTTGTCCGACTGCGTCAGCGTCGGTTTTTCAAAAAAAAAAAAAAAAAAAGTAGTAGTAGTAGTAGTAGTAGTAGTAGTAGTAGTTGTAGTAGTAGTAGTAGTAGTAGTAGTAGTAGTAGTAGTAGTAGTTGTAGTAGTAGTAGTAGTAGTAGTAGTAGTAGTAGTAGTAGTAGTAGTAGTAGTAGTAGTAGTTGTAGTAGTAGTAGTAGTAGTAGTAGTAGTAGTAGTAGTAGTAGTAGTTGTAGTAGTAGTAGTAGTAGTAGTAGTAGTAGTAGTAGTAGTAGTTGTAGTAGTAGTTGTAGTAGTAGTAGTAGTAGTTGTAGTAGTAGTAGTAGTAGTAGTAGTAGTAGTAGTAGTAGTAGTAGTTGTAGTAGTAGTAGTAGTAGTAGTAGTAGTAGTAGTAGTAGTAGTAGTAGTAGTAGTAGTAGTAGTAGTAGTAGTAGAGTAATTAACCTCTCTTGTTGCAGTGCTGTTGATTGATGTGCATTTGCAGGCCAAGAAAAGACAACTTTTGAAAGTTTATCGCTGGAATATTTAACAGCTTCTCTGTATAGTTTTCTCAAAAATTGATAGTCCAGGAGTTCAGGGAACAATCGATCCCAACTCGATTGATGTGTGGATTGAACTTATCTAGAGGTGGGCGGGGCTTAGTAAAATTACAAGAGCTCCAAAGGACGTGATTGAACTAGTGAGTAGTTGCAAGACGAAATCTGTAGCAAATTGATGCAAGTGCAAGAACTATTGTCTAATGCGTAGGCCTACTGATCTGTGTCGGATGTCATACGTGTAAGAATGTATCCAGAGATGCTAAAGAAGCCTAAAATGAGAAACCTACAAGCGAGTGTGAAACGGTATAATGATAATGGTGATGGTGGTGATGGTGTTGGTGGTGATGATGGAGCTGGTGGTGGTCATGGCGGCGGTGGCATCAGTGGCGGTGGCGGTGGCGGCGGTGGTAGTGGTGAAGTTGTTTTCACTGAGTAACAATGGTTTTAGTCCAAACATGTCCTAAGTAGCATTTTGAATTTAGCATTTTGCACTTTTCTCTTCCATTTACTCAATTATGCTCTCAAATACGTATGGCTTGGGCGTAGAGTTGATTTGAACACATAAAACATACTTTCCATGCAATCGAATGCCTGATTGTATGGGCGTCTGCGGTATTTGAAAACTACCGATTTTGTCCAGGACTTTGGTCACTTAGGCCGTGTTCTCATCGGCGAGTTAATCGGGAATAACACCATACCTCAGTATGGCGTTACACCGGTTAAGTCTCTAGTGAGAACACGGCCTTAGGCTGTGTTCTCGCTAGAGAGTTAATCAGGAATAACGCCATACTGAAGTATGGCGTTATTCCTGATTAAGTCTCTAGTAAGAACACGGCATTACTAACAGAAATCTATGCCAAACATATTTTTTTCTGAATTATATAGGGGATATCAGAGCTTAAAGGATTAAGAACTAGTTTTGACAGCACACACAATTGTCAATTATAACATTTGCTACCTCACTATAATGCTAAAAATAACTTCCAAAATTTCATCTTTGCAAATAGAACTCATCAGCTGATTAAATCACATGGTGTTCTATTTCCTGATAATGTACTACCGACCTTCAATGACGTCATAAAGCTGTGATAAAACACATGTTCGTTTGCATCTTGATAATCTCACTATTAAATCATGGCAATACCACTAAGCCATAAGCTCAACTCATAAAAAAGCAAACCTGATGTGACTCTTCACTTGAAAGCGTTTTGGTGTCTTTGAAATCATGAAAGCAGCTCACATAGGCTGGTTATTTCTTGCTCTGGATCAGGTAATTGCTTGACTTCTGTCATTATTCACCTCGAGAGTTGTAAATAGTCGGATTAAATTGGACAGACGGCTATCAATGCAGTATATTACCCTAATAAAGTCAGCTGGAATCACCCTGGATTTGACGCAATGCTTAGAACATTGATCCTTTCACCAGGAAGGAAGAATTACACAGCATCAATGTAGTCTCTCAGAGCAAATCAATGTAAGGCATATTTGGTGATATGGCAAACATGAGCACATTTCCACAACTGTAATTTACTGCGTGGGCGTTAATTATTTCTAAAGAAATCTTCATTTGAATTTTATCCCTCCATTAACTCCATCACCTTTTCAATTTCAACCCATCTAGGATCTGTGTTTGTCACTGATTTCATTCACATACACACGCACGCACTTACGCACGAACGCACACACGCACGCACGCACGCACGCACGCACGCACGCACGCACACTGACCAGCAGAATATTGATTTACCTGTCATGTTTCATGTCAACAGCATTGCAGAGCTGTTGAATATTTTGAGAATAATTTGACTGGAAGCCATTACTTCCTTACGCAGAAAAGGAGTTCAGACAACTTGCTCTCAAAATATTCAACGGATCTCTAGTCATTGCCTGTCTGTCTGTCTACCTAGACTGAGATAGCAGGGTTTCGTTATTGCAAGGGTTAATGATGTCTACAATTCATTCTAACATTCCTGATTTAGAACCGAACAATTAGACTGAAATAAAACCAGCCTAGAATGGCGTGCGTGGTACCTGGAATCAGGGACGCGATAGACGCCAACCAAACCAATAACTTCTTTACCATTCTTCAGTAGATTAGGTGGTAGCTCAGGCGGTAACGAGCAGAGCTGTGAAACTGGCGAAACCCAGGATCGCGTCTCTGTTTGGCCAACTGGCGATCGCTGGAAACATAGGCTCCTTCACTCCTCGTTGCCTCTCTCCACGCAGGAGTACAAATGGATACCGGTGTAGAAACTGGGGAAGTTACAAATAATAGACTGAAATAAAACCAACCCAGAATGCCGTGAATGGGACCTGGAATCAGGGACTCGATAGAGGCCAATCAAACCAATAACTTCACAATTCTTCAGTGTGGGGACGATTTGCCGTGCTGTTAGCATGATCGCCTGGTAATCAGCCAGGCGGGGTTCAAATCCCGATCGATTGCCAGGTGGCAGACGAGCAATCGTTGGAACCAGGCGATCTCCTCAAATCTTCGTTACCCCTCTCCACCCAGGAGTATAACTGTGGTAGTTAGTAATAATAGACTGAAATAAAACCAACCCAGAATGGCGTGAATGGGACCTGGAATCAGGTACTCGATAGATGCCAATCAAAGCAATAACTTCACACTTCTTCAGTGTGGAGACGATTGGCTGTGGTGTTAGCATGATCGCCTGGTAATCAGGCAGGCGGGGTTCAAATCCCGATCGATTGTCAGGTGGCAGACGAGCAATCGTTGGAAACATAGGCAGCTCCTTCACCCCTCGTTGCCCCTCTCCACCCAGGAGTATAAATGGGTACCAGTGTAAAACTGTGGAAGTTAGTAATAATAGACTAAAATATACCAGCCTAGATATGGCGTGATTGGGACCTGGAATCAGGGACTCGATAGACGCCAATCAAACCAATAACATCTTTACAATTCTTCAGTGAGGCAGTTTAGCTCAGGTGATAACGAGCAGAGCTGTGAAATCGGCGACCCCGGGATCGCGTCTCCGTTCGGCCAACTGACGATCGCTGGAAACAAAGGCAATCTCCACCACTCCTCGTCGCCATTCTCCACCCAGGAGCTTAAATGGGTACCAGTGTAAAAACTGGGGAAGTTACTAATAGACTGAAATAATAAACAGCATAGAATGGCGTAAATGGGACCTGAAATCAGGGACTCGATAGACACCAACCAAACCAATAACTTTACAATTCTTCAATCGGTACGGGGAGGTTGTTCGACATGGTTGCCATTTGATAAAAGCTCTCCAGCACTAGGCCGAGTCGCCTTTGGCAATCTACACCAGCGTAATCATTGATTATATGGGTCTGCTTTAATAACTAAATCCGTGCAATACGATCACCTTAAATCAGACTGAAAATTTAACAAAATCCTTTTTGATTTTGTCATTTCCCTTGCTCTTACTCAATTATATTCTCAAATATGTGTGGATTAGGCGTCAAATTGAATTGAACACATAACGTACAGTTTCCATACTATCGAATGTTTGGTTGTATAGGCGTGTGCGATATTTCAAAACTACCGATTTTGTGCTCCGCTCTGATTACTTACTGACAGCAATGTGTGCTTTGAACTGATAAATTCTATACAGTGTAGAAAATAAGCTTTTCATCCCAATTTTTATACGTTTTGGAGGACATATTGATTTTGTCATACTTGGGCATAAGATGTATTTGGACAATGCCCATATATGGTAAATGACTGAGGAAAAATGTCAAACATTTTGTTTTGCATCATATATATGGACCATAAGAACTGATAGGCTTAAGAAATAGTTTTAGAGAGAAACAACACACATAATTGTCAATTATGACATTTTCTCTATCACAAAAAAAATTCTAAAATTTCAAGTTTACAAATAGAACCCATCAGTGGATTAAATCAGACACTGTTCGTATTTCCTCATGATGTTCTATCAACCTTCAACCATCTCTTAAAGCTGTGACAAAACACACGTTCGTTTATGTCTTGACAATCTCACTATTTTATCTTGACAATATCATTAAACCAAAAAGTCAACACATAAAAAGTGAATCCGATGTGCCTTCTTGACTTGAAAATGTCTGGTATCCTTGAAATAATGAGGGTAGCTCACATAATCCCCAAGCTGGTTATTTCTTGCTCTATGCCGGGTAATACGCCTTTCCCACATTGACGTCATTACGCCGGGATTCTCCTAAATCAATGCTCGGAGCAAAACTGCTAGCAGGTACCGCCGTCAACAAGCAGCTGACACACGTTGAGTTATTTTTGCACTAAAATACACCGGAGTTTAAACCGTTCCTATGATAAACTAAAAGCATTATATTATTTTAATTATATATCATTGGAAAGCGCATTCAATTGCCGATACATTAATGCATTATTTTTTATATTTTTGTAAAGTTTTCATTGAGTTATTTGCGTATATAAAAATACACTATTCGATTTAGATTCATGAAATCAAGTGGACAATAGGGTATGTTTTAAAATCGAAATCAACTGTCTTAAATTTTATAAAACTACAAAAACTAACACAGAAATGCATAGAAAATTGGCTTAGCTTTCCAATGATGTATGACTTCAATAATATTATGTACATAGTTTTCCATATGTACTACCTAAATTGCACTGTATCTGACTCCCTTAGTAAAGTAATGCTGTTTGCGCGTCGGCTATCACGATTACTAGCCGGAAGTAGTATGCGCGGTGCATTCCGGGAAGGTATTTTCGCAAAATACGCTAATGTGGGAAAGGTCTATTGCTTGACTTGTGACATTATTTCCCTCGATAGCTGTAAATAGTGGGATCAAATTGGACAGATGCCTATCAATGCCGTATTACCATAATAAACTCAGCTGGAATTACCGTTGCTATTGTCATTAGAAACCATTATGGCTTTGACGCAATGCTTAGAACATCGATCCTTTCGCCGGGAAGGACGAATTACACAGTATCAACGTAGTCTCTCAGAACAAACCGTATGTAAGATATATTTAGGAATATGTTAAACATGAGCACATTTCAACAACGGTAATGCGGTGCATTCAGCTTTTCTGACGAAATCTTCATTTGAATTTTATCCCCCCATTGTTGAACTCATCTAGGAGCCATGTTTGTCACTGAGTTTAGTCACACACGCACACATTCACACGTGTACGCGAGAGCGAGCACCCTCGCACACACGCACCAGGGGTCGAAATAAGAATATTGGTTAATCGGTCATGTTCATGGTAGTACTTGTTGGCATTGGTGTACAGGCTGCAGATGAACGTTTATCTCAATTTCATGGCTGTTGAATATGTTGAGAATAATTTTACTGTAAGCCATTACCGCCTTATAGAGAAATGGCTTTCAGACAAATTTCTCTCCAAATTCTCTACATATCTCCAGTCATTGCGAGTCTGTCTGTATCCCTAGACTGAGATAACACGGTTTCGTTGTTGAAGGTGTTAATAATATATACACTTCATTCTATTCCTGATTTAGAGCCCAACAAGTAATATCTATTTACAAAAGCTATCTGTCAATGCCAGACAGACAGGCAAACATTTAAACCACTGACACACGCGCGCATGTACGCACGTATGACCGCACGCACGCACAACGACGCGCGCTCAGACGCCCGATCGATAGCAAGCAGTGACAGTTGGCATAAAGCGCATACGCACATATAACCTAATTCAATATTATAACAACATTTATTTTTAAAATGTCTGCTTATTAAAATAGAAATTCTGTTTCCCCGCAACACCAACACTCGGTGCATTTTGTTCTGGAAAAGCTTACGATACATCCATTTGTAAAAATAAAATACAGTTTCGAATATAGCGATAGCTTGCGATCACAGCAAACCTTGTGTTCAACGTGTTCAAATGGAGGTTTCTGATCTATCACTCAAGTATAAGACGTCATAATCAAATACCTCATTTGGTAGCTGACGTCTCAATCAAAATGATATAGGTCCGTCATAAAAGTGTACGATTGCATATCATTGGTGAATCTACTATTTAATAAACATTCTGTTGAATATTTTGGAAGTAATTTTACTTGTAATGCCATAGAAAGCAACCGATTCCTGCCAAATTACTTTCAAACTATTCAACAGCATAGCTGTATAGTAACTTTGAAATTAGAATTCTTGTAATTCAGGTTTCAAAGTTTCAACTCAATTCCAACACACGTAAAACCCGGGCAAAGCTAGCTGGAAATGGACGTTTCCGTTTTTAGCTTGACCCGCTCATCCCTATCTAAGCTCCGCCCACACTTAGCCGTGTTGGAATTAATCGATCCAGAATGCCCTAACCATCAATTTCCTGAAAATTATACAGGTAAGCTGTTGAATATTTTGTAACTAATTTGACTGGGTGCTGTTGCTGCCTGTGGCAGCATCAACGCCCTGTCAAATTAGTTTCAAAATATTCAACAGAATATGTATTAAATAGTAAAGACATACAATTCGTACAACAACGCATGGCCCGTCTTCAAATATGCATTCGTGACGTACATATCCGCGTCATTCATGACGTCATTCATTTTGATGTCATTCTACACGTCACGTAGTTGATTATGACGTCATATGGTGGAAGGAAAGGTGAATTGGTACGGCATGGGTCAGAAATCTATTTATTATTTTACGTGTCACGGCTCGTAATTTAAAACGACCACATAGTGAGACGAAAGATGGTTCTATAACAACCTACCTTCTACAGTAGTGGTCGGTATTAGCAAGAAAATCTGTATTCGAATATGTGTATACCTATACGAACAAATAATCAAATTATTCTTATATTTTAGACTGTCAGACACAGTAAAAGAGATGAGACGTGCTAGATAAGGATATAAGACAGAAAAACTTTGACGCCGCAGGGCCCTAACGGTCGATACACGCGGTACAACAAGTTGTATGCAACAAGTTTAATGAAAAAAACGATACGCGCGGGCCAACTTGTTGCATACTGTTGCATACATTTTGTAGAGTGAAAAGGTTGGATGAAAAAGTTGGATGAAAATAGGAGACTGCATGTTCTATTTTTTCAAAACAACTTTTAGTTGCATACATCATGTCGTATGTGTGTAGCCTACACTACATGTTGTCCCGCGTGTATCGAGATTCATGGTGCTAAACATATGCCATTTTCAAGTCATTCGTTAAAAACTCTAGGAGAATACACATCCAATACAGAAAACAATTCATAAATTCAGTTTCTCAGTCTATCATATGACGTCATAATTAATTTCGTGACGTGTAGGCTGCTGTAATAATCAATTAAGTTATGAATGACTCGATTTAGTTTTTCTTAAACGCGTAATAGTCCGTCAGGTTATACGAATTGTATGTCTTTACTATTTAATAAACATGTTGTTGAATATTTTGAAACTAACTTGGCTGGGTACTGTTGCTGCCATTGCCAGCAACCACACCTACTCAAATTAGTTTCAAAATATTCAACAGCTTACCTGTACAGTTTTCTGGAAATTGAGATGCAGATCGATCCGCAAAGGATAGCTGGCGTCAAAGAGGAGATTCGATGCTCTCTTCAGAAGAATTGCTTGTGTATTCGTATCCGTTTGCATAGTAGCAAGACAGAACGGAAAGTGCCAGCTTGAGGCTGTTATTTTTCTATAACTTGAGAGCTGTCATCAAACATTACGATTATAAGCAATTATCCTATCATATCTCAAACCGATCGAAGATTACAAGGCAGTTCATGAGTGTTTATGATATTCGGAGTAGGCGACGAAAGAAGTAGATCAAAGATTTTTATTATTACTCTTGACTTGCGGTTATCCATAAGGCATAACCTCTTATATGGCATGGCATGGCCTGGCATTGCTATACATGAATGCCATATAGTGCTAAATGGAACATTCCTCTTAGTTTGTGGCTGCTTTGTAGCTATCTGAAGATGGAGGAAACAGCATTATCCGGTATTATGGTTCAAGGTGGACGTATTTAGTTAGGTTAGTGTTTGGTAGAACGATCCAAGGGCCATGAACTACCCGAAAGTTAATAATGGAATAATTGGAAAGATTACTATTTCAACATAAAGGTGAAGAGGCACCTTTCATAAGATCTTCAGGAAGTGTAAAAAAGCGATTAGAATGTATAATTGAATGGAAAAATAAGGAGATAGAATCTACTGTTTTGGAAGATGAGTATGCGTTGTCATACAGAGATGAGTACATTCAGTTCCATGATAATGTTAGGCAGCTGAAATTGGAAAGAAAGCACTATTGTGGTTGTATGAATCATGTTTGGTTGACTTTATCATTAACCCTGGTTTTGAGGATCGACACCCATCTGTAGTATTATCAGTACCTTGATTCCCGACATGTTCGTCAGCTTTGCTGGTCAAAATTATGGGAGACATCATGCTTCCTTTCCAATCTGTATAGCTAATGTAGATAACTCTCAGACAGAAGCAAAATAACGATTGAAGACTGGTGCTGTTAGTGTGTCAAGATCATTCATTCCTGGAAACCGCTACGGAGTTCATAAGACTATCAAAGAGATTGTTACAAGGCCTGTCCAATCCAGAAGTGGGGTGGTGGCCACGGGGCAGGTTTACTTGGATACTGATTTTTCTGCCTCTCAGAAATGATCAATAATATCAGAGGAACGTTCTCGATATTTACAAGCTTTGTTTATCATGGCTGATATGCTAACAGAACCTCACCATGAGCGGAACCATCGTGATGTGCGACCAGAAGAAAGGTCGCGAAATGAAATATCAATATGTAGAACTATTGGTTCGATAAAATGGTTCATGAACCCTTTTCTCCAGTGACGGCAATGAAATGTTGTATGTGTTTTCTTCCAGTGTGCCAGCTTTGACCGATGCGAAAATGTATGTTCTCAGAACAGGGACGGTTAGAAAGGAGTCGAAGATATTTTCTATCATTGACTCAAAGAATGATGACTTCTTTGGTTCATTAGAAGACTGAAGCCATAAAGAATAGCTAATATGCCAGCGAAGGTCAAAACATCCAGAAATAATATCATAGAATACAAGAATCAAGTGAGCATTGCATTCCAGTTGCGTCTGCAGTCTCAGAACATGGCTTATTAAAATCTTGACCGTCACCAACTGATGTCGAATCCGTTCACTCATGTACCAACTCTACAACAGGGCCAGTGGCCCTTCGATCCACTCAAGAAAAAGCAAACTCCCGAATGATATATTATTACATTAATGAGAGTGACAGATAAGAGGATTCAGATATGCGAGCTTAAGGACTTCTTACAATGAGGTTTTCTTCATTCTACTGCACTATGCCATTCAGCTTTCTGGAATAGTAAATATTTTTGAGAGGGAAAAGGGCAAGAGAAAACGATGCATAAGTGTGCCAAAGTTGGTAGACGCGTACCGACAGAAGTACGGTTCAGCCTTGATGGGCCTTTCATGTGATACAGGCTGCGGGAGGGCCAATGTCATCAACGGTATCGGACACGTTAAGCGAGTCAAATGCAGCCAAAAGGAATCGAAGTTCAAGAGAGCCTTTGAAAGACTTGATGGTGACCGCGATGTTGATGAAGAATTATTTGAAGTAATGGAGTAATTTACTTATTCTTTATGGGCAATCTCAGTTAGTAAGTTTAAACGAGTTGTGGCATTGTCGTATGAAAAGGTAGTGTGGATTGGATGGAGGGGATTCTCAAAACCCATCAAAGCAGATAGACATTTTCACTAACATTGTCGCATAAAAACGAAGCGTCGATTAGATGGAGGGAATTCTCTGAACCTATCGAAGCATTTTACATTGCCATTTGACAAAACAAGGGTGTCTCAAGGATCATACCCGGAGAGCTGAATATACTGTATCCGTGTCAACAGATGATCATGGTTTGACATCAAAGGAGAGAGTAATACAACCCATGTGGACACACAAGGACATGTTTGCACCACAAATGGTTAACATTCTTGAAGCACATTGAGATGAGCAGTCTAATGAGAGAGATGATGAGAACTTCAATTATGAATACAATGAAATGTCTTTCAGTGAATACGGTGATTTTGACTGTGATGATCATGTGACGAATGTAACCTTCTGCTGTATTTATCTTAGATTATTTCACCTTCCAGAAATTGCTAACATCTGAATGAGAGGTTGATAATCAGGAGGGATTGCGCAGGATCTGAACAGACAATAGACTGGATGCTAATGAGGCCATCAAAGTGGACCTTGCCATCCATCATATGACGTCATAATCAACTATGTCACGTGTAGGGTTACGTCATAATCATGATGTCATGAACGATTCGAAATATCCCATCTTTACCGCTTAATAGTTCGACACGGTGTACGAATTGTTTGTCTTTACCATTTAATAAACATTCTGTTGAATGTTTTGAAACTAACTTGACTGGCCAATGTTGCTGCCATAGGCAGCACCAGCGCCCAGTAAAATTAGTTTCAAAATATTTAACAGCTTACCTGCATAGTTTTCTAGAAATTGCTAGTCAGGGGGTTCACGGATCGATCGATCCCAACACTTGGAGCTTAGCGTGTGATGGACGGGGCAGAGCTAAAACTGGAAATGTCCATTGGTTTATGATAAGTCGCATAGATTTATATTTTATTTAATTATTCTATATTAAATGAATCATGAAAACATGTAACTCTTCCAAGCATTCGCAAAAGAGTGAGACCCAGTTTGGTGAATTCGATCAATTAGAACTCAACTTCCACACAGTGCTATCACCGTACCCCCCTATTATATAGCCACAAATAAAGCAATTGTTTGTTTTGTCACAAATGTCTCAGCAAAGTACCTTGAGAAAGGAGATATCCAATGGAAACATCATTTTTCTTATTCAGCATACTAGCGGGGTTGGGGTCAATTCCGATTGGAATTGGAATTGATCAGTCAATTCCAATTCAATTCCGGAATTAGAATTGGAATTGGAATTGATAAATCTAAGGACTCATAAATTGGAATTGGAATTGATTAATTTTGAGACACGGGAATTGGAATTGGATTTGGAATTGATAATTTGAATTGATCGGAATTGATAAATTCCAATTCAATTCCAATCAATTCCAGTCACAATTTGTGATAGATTTACTGAACATTGTTGGCTATAAAATGTACATGTAATATCTGTACATTATACACTGATCTTTATATGCCCTTAATGCATTGCATCCTAAATGATCTATATGATACCATTTACCACAATTCATTCTATATGCAGGTTGATGATATTTATTATGCCAGCTGTTATTAGATGCTTTATTGAATATTTTAAAATTAATTTGACTGAATACAAAAGTCTCCTAAGACTGCAACTGTTTTAATTAAAATTAATTTTAACAACGTAGTTATGTTTGGTTTGAAGACTAGAATTTGAGATACTGATAATTCAGTGATGAGCAAGTTAGCCCTTAAAAGTTTAACATCTAAGCCGGACAAAACACCTTCTGCAATGAGTTTCAGAAATGTGCATTGGCCTTCCAATGGAAGACTATTTTTGAAAATTTGCCAGTGGAGTGGCTATCTGGCAAACTGAGCCAGTAATTCCAGTGGTAAATTTTCAAAAATTATCTCCCGCTCTCTGAATTGACAAAATAAAGATCTGATAAATGCTATAAACTTTAATACATTATTGAATTAACTCAATTCTCCATGACCAGTGACCAATTAAGCCTTTTATCCTATGTGAGCTTTGTACAGGTCTCCTTATTCAATCAAAGCTGCTTCTTCCTCTTCTTTTCGTTCGCTGATCATACCGCCAGTCCTGTAAGTGACTATTGACATGATCATAAGCGTTAAGTGCGTGGATCCATGGTTTATTAGAGTGCGCCGTGCGGCCTGGAACCTCCGTCTTCAGCACTCGAGGTTTCTGTCAGGGTTACCTCACCCTTACCTCCTTTAGTCGCCTCTTACGACATGCAGAGGATACGGAAGGTGTATTCTAAGCCCCACCTACAGGGCAAGTCAAAGCTGCTGGTTTTCAACTTATTCTATTCTGCATTTCCGGGAAATATGTGTTCATCTTTATGAAATCATGCCATCTTTAAAATCATACAAATTAGTTAAAATGATTGCAAACATAAAGCTAGAACCAAGATAACAAAATTGTGTTAAAATTATTCATCAAGATGTTATCAAAAGTGTTCAGTAAAGTAATAACTATCATCTGAATGGAATGAAATGGGTGAAGAAAGCAGTACATTACAAGATACTTGCCCTGTAATTATACCCTCCTACATAACAAAGGAATCATTGAACAACCCCTCTGTGAAATGTCTCAGCTTTTAAAACACAGACACCGGGACTAGAGGTGTTATTCAAATTCTACATACATGTGCTCATTACTCTCACTCCGTACTGTACTATATACATTGTATTCTAATGGTTTTTAATGCAAACATTTAAATATCAAGGTTTACATGTATCTACAATAATTAGACATGGCATTAACGTTTAGTCATATTCACCAGAAAGAATTTTGGCATTAAGCTATAATTAAGTCAAATAAACTAAAAATAAGATCTGCTGAACGGTTACTTTCTGGACAATAATTTGACTGAAAGATATAACTATCTATTGGCAACAACAATTTTTATTCTAATTGTTTAAAATAGTAACGGAGAAGCCAGTCAAAATGCACTGGTCTTGAGGAAGGATCATATTTACCAGTGGAATGACTGATTTTTAAATAGTCTTCTCTTATCCTGCAAATGGACATTTGCTAATGATAAATCTAGTTTTTTCTTGGCCAATCGTGGCCATTAAATGGTTACGATATAACAATGCTGATGTCACGCAGATATTCGTATGGAATTGGACTTGGAATTGATCAAATGGAATTGGAATTGGAATTGAACATTTCTGAGTGGAATTGGAAGTGGAATTGATAATATGAATTGATGTGGAAACGGAATTGGAATTGGAATTGATAAAAATGAATTGAGGTGGAATTGGATTTGGAATTGATAAAATGGAATTGACCCCATCTCTGACCTGTACAGTGTTTTACGGCTGTAGTAGTTAAAAATATCATGCAGCCGCAATCAGTCCGTCTTTTGGCACTGTTTCATGTCCTCAGCGAGGGTCCTAAGCTCCATTCAGGTTCATCTTCATGTTCTTTGTCGTCAGTATACCAAATCCGCCTTCTTTTAGATAAGGACGCAGCACGCCTAGCCGGGATGTGCAGTGGGCTTTGCAGCCGCGCACGCTGCATAACTCGTGCCAAGGCTGTCTATCGGTGCAGGGTGTCTTGCATGACGGTATGTGTCGTGTGGCATTCACAGAACATGGTCAGGCATAGACCATCTTTGTTGGTCAGCGTTCACTGAGAGTGGCATCTTTGTTGGTCAACGTTCACTGAGAGTGTGATGGTATGGCACATAGCGTATATGCGCATCGGAGATTATACAGTCCGGTGAGCGAAGGTGGCTTATAGTACAATTAATGTGTCTGCGGTGACAGGCATTACGCCTATCTAGTGGCTACAAATACATTCGGAACTACCAACCGGTTACTGTTGCACAGCAACAGTGGTGCATAGTTTATGCTACGCATGCGGCGTAGTTATTGCCTGAAGGATCGGTGATCCATGGATCTACAGTATCCAAAATGACTGGAAGGCAGGGTTTCCCGTGACGCAACGTGTAGCGATGTCAGACGATCAGTACATTAGTGAACCAAGGATTTTGCTCACGCACACACACCCCACCCCTCCACCACCACGCAGCGGGATGCCATTGCCACAGAATGGACCTTTCCATTTTTAGCTATGCCCCGCCTACCTCTAGCTAAGCTCCACTCACACTTCGCCGTGTTGGGATTGATGGATCCACGAATACCCTGACTATCCATTTCTTGAAAACTATACAGGTAAGTTGTTGAATTTTTTATAACTAATTTAACTGGGTTTATTACATAGTAAAGACATACAATTCGTACAGCAACGCATAGCCCGTCTTCAAATATGCGTTCGTGACGTACTTATCGACATCATTCATAACGTCATTCATTATGATGTCATACTACACGCCGTGTAGTTGATTATAACGCCATAGGATGGGTTTATAAAGTGGAAGGTTCTACCCGTCTGTCGTCTGCGTATCCATCTCTAGTGGAAGGCCCAGTGTAGATACTGATGGGTTTTGTCCTGTGGAGTCCTCTCACGCAGGTCAGAGAGCTTTGGCAAGGTTGCATGTGAACAGCACCGGAGATAGCCCATTTTCCTGGGGGAAAAACAGTGAAGGTCCCGAATGCTGCATACTCCACATTTTTACTCAGACTTTCAACTTGGTACTTGCCAATAGCAGTCTTACTAGTCGCACCATATCGTCAATACAGCCAGTTTGATGTAGTACGTCCAATATCTTTGATCGTTTCATGATATGAAATGCCCATCTTATGAACCTTCCAGCACGCGGGCGTGACTATTGACACAAGTATACAATGTCTGCGCAACGCGATATTGATGCCTTGCCAAACGTTATCGATGTAGAGATGTTGCATTAAGGGCAGAGCCGATTATGCGCGTGATTGATTTTCTATCACTTCCATGCTTAGAGAGTACATTGCTCATGCTGTCAGGTCCAGATTCATGTCCATTTCTCAGGGTATTAACCCCTCGTGTGTCAACTTAATCCTTTAATGGTCAAACTGTCCAAAAAACAACTTTGCAGTCGTCTTCAAACATGGCTATTTGAAACGCCTCGAGAAGAGTATTTTTGAATATTTACAATTAGAATGACTGGCTCGGTAATCCTTCAAAAATAATCTTCTCTCGGCCTGCAGAAATGCATAGATAAGTAAAAGCTTTAATCTTCTTAACCATTACCCTCCTTTAATGGCCAAGCCGGCGAAAAGAAATTCAGAGGTAAATTTACAAAAAATAGTCTTCTAAAATTAAAATATCTTGAAAAATATTTACCAGCAAAATGTTTAATTGATATAACAAGTAGTATTTTGAACTCTTTGAGGCACTATTGACACAAGAGCGGTTAACAGCCTTCTCAATGACGATTGCGCTCTGCTGTCGTATGATATAGCTGGCAGGATGGGAACACGTAAGTATTTCATATTCTAGTATACAATTCATATAAATCTTATGCAGTCAAACTTGTGGTTACATGTCTGTGTGGCCAAAAGATGATTGTCTTCTCCGGCGGCTACGGATCAGACATCAGATAAATTATCGTATCTTTTAAACCGGTAAATGACAATATCTTAATTTCAAAATAACTATTCAAGGAGGTTGTTAAATGTTTTTGAAACCACGTTCGACTGGGGCATGTTGCTGCGTTCGTTTGGCGGTTCTTAGGAGAAATCTATAATTGTATACATCATAATGCACTGCCCAGTACTTAGCTGCTGGTGTGGATGGCTTAACCGCTCTTGTGCCCACAGCACCTCAAAGAGCTCAAAGCATTAGTTGATATACCAATTAAACATTTTGATGGCTAATATTTTTCAAGATATTTTAATTTTAGAAGACTGTTTTTGTAAATTTACCAATGAATTTGTTTTCTCCGGCTTGACCATTAAACGGGTAACAGTAAAGAAAATTAAAGTTTTTACTTAGCCAGTGGCTATCTGCAGGCCGCGAGAAGAGTATTTTTGTTACCACTAGAATGACTGGCTCGGTTACCGAGCCAGTCATTCGCGCAGTAAATATTGAAAAATACTCTTCTCTAGTCCTTTTAAATAGCCGTGTCCACTGCAATGTTGTTTTGGTCAGTTAAAGTGTTAAGTTGGCACAAGAGGGGTTAAACAAATCTAGGAACGGAGTTCCCCATTCAAGTTTGATGTTTGCGCTGTTAAAACGGATTGGGGTGGACGCTGATGGTATGCTCGATGGGAAACAATAGGATCCAATTCAAGCAAATTGTTGACAGCCTCAATCAAGTTTGAGGGAATTCCCTAGCAACATAATTTACTGGGTATGTATTGTCCCAATATCAGGCCAATATAGCCCGTATTGGCCCAGTCTCCGCACAGTTACATACTTTATCAGGTTTAGAACGTCCATTGTATGAGTAGCAGCATACTTCCAGTTTTAGCCATGATGCTCAAGTGAAACAACATCATTACGATAACACTAGTATGGTAGAAAGCGTACAATGTAGCTTTCCAGTTTTAGCTACGCCCAGCCCACATCTAGCTAAACTCCACCCACATTTCGGGATAGATCGAGCGCCGAATGCCTTAACTATTAATTTCCTGAAAACTATACAGGTTAGCTGTTGAATATGTTGTAACTAATTTGACCAGGTTCTATTTCTGCCTATGGCAGCTACAGCGCACATCCAAATTAGTTTCAAAATATTCAACAGACTATTTATTAAATATTAAATACATACAATTCGTCACATATGCGTTCGTGACGTACATATCTACGTCATCTATTGTGTCATAATGACGTCATTCATTATGATGTCATTCTACACGTCACGTAGTTGATTATGACGTCATACCATGGATGGATAAAGTGGAAAAGTCTATTGATAATTGTAACACTGGCAGCTGTTGCCAATGCCGCTTCAAGCCTCACTGATTATTTTCAGAGAGATCCTCGCGTGCCAATGTAATTACGGACTACATAACAGTAATTAGGGACACATAAATTTTTAATCTTTCAGCTCGTTGTACCAATCTCTAGACGATCTCACAAAACATGCGGTATGTATATAGGTGATGTCGCCCAATCGACCATCATCATCATCATCATCATCATCATCATCATCATCATGCCACCACATCATCTCCACCGCCACCAATCCTTCATCATCATCATCATCGCTATCATTATCATCATCATCATCACCATCATCATCAAAATCATCATCACCTCCCATTATTTTTTTTATTTTTTTTGTAGATATGTGTATGCAGCTCATCCATCTGTAAATAGTTCTTGGGCTCACTGTATAAACTGTACTGTAAACACTAATGCCAGTCGTTTACAATATATAATAAATTAATTTTCATAACAATGACATTGTATTTGTCATTCATTAATATATGTATCGCTGTTACCAGCCTACTGTTTATATTTTTGGTTCTCTTCAATGCAAACCACATTTAAGCGTGACCATGTGGAGAGTTGCGTTTGAGGTTATGCAAAGCCGCAAAGGTAATGCTTTGGCTCAGTATCTTCACAATTACATTTTGGACTTCCAACATCTTATTAGGGTATGTCACGCTAATCAGATGGTGGGAGTGCCAGAATCGGATTATGACGGCCAAAATTTCAAACGTCACGCTCTTAAAATCACTTAAATACGAGCGTATGCCTAGAGATACGTGTACATTGACCGGTATATTTAGTTGTTGCTTTGTTGTTGTATAATGTGAGAATACTAATCCGAATTGTAACACATTGATAGTACATCGAAATCAAATCAAGTGATGATGATGATGATGATGATGATGATGATGATGACGATATGTTGTTAGTAGAAATTGACGACCCGAACCGCTAAGAATTAATTTCTATAATCTTATCAAGCTATGAGTTAATAATCTATGCTTGTCAATGTCTTCGCCTCTGGATTTCAAACCTTAGCACCTTTGAAATGGCCATCATCTGCCCATGGTGATTGCCAAAATAAGTTTCACTCTTTGAAGGCGAAAGACCATTATTCGAAAACCCATCTACATTATATTCCAAATTCTGTTGAATGCGTTAAATCTAATTGGACTGGAGAGCAAAACGTTCCTGTTAAAGTAAGTCCCTACGTTGTAAATACAGCTACAATGATTGGAATGCATTGTATTGATATAGATGTGGTAATAAAGCTCTTTATAGAGGATCTGGAATGAGGTCCCATTTCATATCGTTATTATCAACCGAGTCGAAAATTAGCGCTATGCATGAATTTTAGTGAGTGCCATCCTGCCATGTGATAATTCTGTACGAAGTTGATAATGTTCAGTGATATGAAGTGGAACAGAGTTTGAGATTCTATTTATCGTATAAACTGATATTTTGACAAATTTCCCAAATAAAGTCGATCCCTGATATCCGTTTGAACGCACCCGGATTTTGCGCTGTTTGTTTTCGTCGCTTTGATGCTTCACTCACTAAGATTTCAAACACGACGTTAATACGGACATGAAATTACTTTTAATCCAACTTTTAAAATGTCTGCATCTATCATGCAAATTTACAAACGTATTGCATAAGTAGGTACTAACCCGTAGAATATATATAACTTAACGGATCCCGTCATACATATCCAGCGATATAAATCCAATACCGGTATAGGTAGACAGTCGCCTCTCTCAGGAGGCAGTAATAGTATACAGTATAGTATAGGCCTATCGCAAAAGTAAATAGTAATTTTTGTACATAACCGTTAGCTTTCATCGAGATCATATGTGCTGTCGTGTAAAGGCAATGTCGTACATATAGCCTAATAGCGTATTATCCAGCGAAGATGTTCGCCGCGACAAGGTCAAATTGCACGTCTGAGGCGTGTACTATGATTGAGATAATTGTCCGTAATTTCAACTCTGCCAAGCTATACTAAGTAGCTAAGAATAGGCGCACAGTTCAGCCATCTAATGATGAAGAATTTATAGATCTTGAAGGTTACATCCATTAATCAAATTACGTTAATTCAACTGATTTTCAAGGCACCCTTCCAGTTTTAGCTATCTCCAGACCATCCCTAGATACGGTCCACCCACTCTTCGCCCGGGTTGGGGTCGGAGTTAGGCTCCGCCCACGCTTCGCCCGTGTTGGTACTATCAATTTCCAGGTAAGCTGTTGAATGTTTTTACTGTAATTGGACTGGGCGCTGTTGCTGCCTGTGGCAGCAACAGCGCCCAGTTAAATTACTTTCAAAATATTCAACAGAATATCTATTAAATAGGAAAGCCATACAATTCGTACAATAACGTTTAGTCCGTATTCAATTATGCGCTCGTCACGTAATTATATACGTTATTTATGATGTCATTGACTATGACGTCATCCCACATATCACGAAGATGATTCTGACGTCATGTGATGGATGGATAAACTGGCGTCACTTCAACCGCCAGCGCATCCAGACATAACCATGATAACGCAGGTTACTAGGCCGACCGTGAACCAATACTGGCCAATATGACCCGGTATGGGCTCAGTACCCGCCCAGTAACCTGACTTAGCAGCGAGCCATCAAAAGGTATCAACTGTTGGGAGATTGTCGGAGAAGTAAGACGAAGCAGAACATGTACTTAGTTAATCTGAAGACGATTCTAACAAGATCAATCATCGATTGCATACCCTCGCCCAGATGTGTGTTTCAAATCACATCACAACCAACAAACGCCAGGCGTCTGCTGATATCAAAATCATACGTCAGTGTGACAGAAAAGGCCAAGAAACATTTGGCAATCGACGTATGTTTGATTACTGTGTTCTACGGCTGTAGTAGTAGAAATATCCTACACTTGAAATCAGTCCTTCGCTTTTGACCACTGTGTCTTATCTTCAGCCAAAAGCTTCCTCAGGTCCATCGTTAATCTGAGTGTACCGAATCCTGCTTTTGTGAGGTCACCTCGCAGCAAGCTTAACATATTTATGCAATGACGTCCTCACCTGGCTCCCAGTAGGGCGAATTTCAAGGCTCCCTATGCTGGTGTGTCTTCTGGTTCAGATTTGTGTACAGTAAGTGGTGGTGTGTAGTCAGTAACTCTCAAAGCTCTGGCTTCCCGAAACATTTTGAGACAGCCATCCGTGGCAATGATTTAATCTGCTAGATAGTCTGCTTGTTGAATAGCAAGATCTTTTAAGCTGACGTGGCGCAGAATGTTATTTGGGTCAAGGGCTGCGTATTTGGTGCGGTCTTCACTTTGGCAACAATCCACGTACCTTTGTATTTTGTCGGGAAAGTGAAACATTATTTTGATACATAATTTGTATTGGTAATTACTGATTTATAGTAGAAAGGCTTCTAGGATTCTATCCACGAGGATAAATCCAATAATGGTAACTATCGTTGTTTGAATTCGGTTCGAATGCATGCACAAACATGTACAGAAAGTCGGAGGGTTTTGGCTAAAAGCGTAGTAGGTAATCGAACAATAGATGAATCTACTTTTAGCTATGCCCTGCCCAGTGCCCAACCCTAGCTAAGCGCCTCTGATGATTTTTCCAGTGTTGGGATCGATTTCTATACTTTGAATCATGAATTCCCAGTTTCAGTTTTTCAGTTTTCTTTATTTCAGTCAGGCCGTTATTAAACGGAATATGAGGGTACATAAATCGATAAACATGTGAATCCCAGAATCCCAATTGCTTGGTAACTATACAGTTAACCTATGGCAGCAACAACGCCCAGTAAAATTAGTTTCAAAGTTTTCAATATAATGTTTATTAAAAAGTAAAGATATACAATTCTCACAACTGACAAACTATTCCAGATTCATGGAGGAGTAATGTCAACCAAAATTATGATTGTGACATCAATCAGAATATATGTGACGTAATTGATTATGACGTCAATACTTGAGTGACAGAGTGGATTCAACAATCGTGACGATTGCTATACGTTAAAACGGTTCTCGTGTCCCATTAAATATAGACCCTTCTGCACAAGATATGAGATGCCTGCTGATTTCTGTTCAATTTACCCAGCATAAGAATAATAATAATAACAATAATAATAATAATAATAATAATAATAATAATAATAATAAAGTACATTTATACCGCGCGAAACTACATGCAGTAGCATGCTCTAGGCGCATACAATATGAGAAAACATTTAATTTAATTTAGTGAATACGATTGAGTGAATAGGAATCATTTTTAGACAAGATTTGAAAGTGGGCAAGGTAGGAGACAATGTAAGGCTTGTAGGGAGATTGTTCCATTCAGTAGCAGCGGTAAAGGAAAAAGATCTTTGCCCATACGTTGACATTTTTGCACTTGGAATTTTGAGCAGATGCTTATTTTCAGATCGTAGCGAACGGCCTGGAGAATATGGCTGCAGACGGTCAGACAGATAGGTCGGTGCCGTATTATTTATACATTGATAGGTCAGGCAAATGAACTTATACCGAATTCTTTGAGTTATTGGTAGCCAATGTAAGTCGTATAGCACGGGGGAGATGTGCTTATATTTGCCAAAGAGGGATACTATCCTAGCTGCGGCGTTTTGGACTGATTGAAGCTTCTGAATGGGTTTTTTGGCGCACCTAATAGCAGGCTGTTGCAATAATCTAGCCTAGATAAAACCAATGAAGCTACAAGTGTAGTGGTAGCCTCTTTAGCCAGGTACTTTCTGATGTTACTGATGTTTCTCAGTTGAAGAAAGCACACCTTGCAAAGATTATTGACTTGCTTATCCATACTGAGCTCGCAGTCCAAAACAACCCCTAGGTCTCTTACCTTACAAGACAAACTAACAGGGCTAGTACCAATAGTGATAGCATCGAGCTCAATTTGTGCACGCCTAATAGATGGACCCACTAGCAGTATTTCTGTCATATCATCGTTAAGCTTTAGCATATTAGTGTGCATCCACTGGGCATCCTATGCTACCCAGCATGCACCGCTACCCAGCAAGCAATCTCCGGACTCCATAATCGTTGTACCTATTGGACGCCATATTCGTTTAGTTTATTGTCTGTATAGGCCAGGATTTCCCAAACAAAACAAACCCGCCTGCAGTTAGTTGCAAATAGTCATTTGTCCTCCGGCTCTGGAAGCGTAAGCATGCACGTGGGGCGTGTTCACAGTAGTACATTCCATAGTCTGCATTTCAATGCTGTTCAGCGCAACTGTGTCAATTTCCAAAAGAAAATTAGAGAGAGCGTTTATTTTGACAATAATTTATTTGAAGGTTATTGCTATCAATGACAGCAACAACATTCAGTAAAATAATTCTCAAAATAATTATTAGGTAATGCGATTACTACCTGGTACAGATTTGATGCTAATTTGAATGAGCATTGTTGCTACAACAGCTTTCAGTCTCTATGCTCTAAAATAATCATCATAATTTGTGGATGACTCTCGCTACGGATTTAAATAACAATTTTACTGCAAGGTGTTGGTTTCTAAGGCACCAACAACGTTGTCAAATTATTCACATCCACACACGTGCAATCAATATATTACTATTTAGGTAAAGCGAGCCTAGACCTATATATGCTTTCTCGCCAAGAATGAACCGCCCAAAATGACAATTATCATCGCAAAGTGTCCGCCAGTTGCAAAGTGTGCGCCCAAAATGAAAAGAATTGTTGCAAAGTGTCCGCCAGTAGCAAAGTGTCCGCCGGAAATTAAAAGAAAATCGTTGCAAAGGGTCCACCGTTGCAAAATGTCCGCCCAATATTTTTAAAAATCGTTGCAAAGTGTCCGCCCGTTGAAATATGCCTGCCCAGAACAAATTTAATTTCAAAATATCCAACGGTGATAGAATTTCCAGCAGCATTAAAACGATTTTCCATTACCTTTCCTAAAACGCTCAGTAATGCGATAGGACTGTACGTATGTACGTTACCCTCAAGTGGTACGCATTTTAGCCGGCTCGTTTACATGTGCATACGTATACCTGCCTGCCTGCCTGCCTGCCTGCCTGCCTGACCGGCCGGCCGGCCGGCTGACTGGCTGGCTGGCTGGCTGCCTGCCTGCCTGCCTGTATCTCAGACACAATTGGTCCAATTTACCTCGAATTTTAAAACAATAGATGGTGTTATCACAAACCATGATTTCTAATCGTTGGTTGTAATCTGGATTTAAATTTCTGGAACCTAATCTAGTTCTGTAATTGTGGATTTCTCAGATATTAGTGATTCGATATGCCTCTCATATTATTTCCTATCTTCATACAGGGATGGACCCAGACATTTTAGTTAGGTTCGGGTGGGGGCGTAAATAAGGAGAGTTTGAGAGGAGCTGTCTACTCTCACAGCGGGGTGGGGTGAGTGGGTGGTCTGGGGGCCGCTCCCACCGGAAACCTGTGAAAATTAGATTCTCTAAGAAGCCTTCTATGAATTAAAAAATGTATTACTATTATGGACCAATCCAGAAAATCTTGAAGGCGTGTTGCTAAGAATGGGCCTAGGTGTCATCCCTCCAAAGATTTCGAAATCTGGATGCTCTCAGAGCTACATTTGCTACATTTCAGTGAGTAAAAATGAAAAAAGACCATTTTCGTGACATTATTATCTGTGGGAAAATACATACATGTAGGCCTATATGTACACACAATGTAAAAATAGTAGTCTTCCCCACATACCCTCCGACGCCAAATATTTAAAATAATTATCTTAAATTATAATTCTTTGCCCATGAGCTTTTCATATGTGCCTAAATAAAAGAAGAGTGGTAGAAAATAGATCACAGATCTGTAGATTCCTGGTATTCGTCTCACAGCATCGGGTAACCGACACAATACAGCATAGAAATCATGATCACTTAGACCGTTCAAGGCTATTAACTTCATTTATTCATGTTTCTGCTAGCCACATTCTTTTCTCGGAGAAATATCAATGTCATAAGCCTGGAAAATATTGAGAACACACTAAGTAGGAGTTGCCATACAAATACTGCAAAATTAAACAATTGGTCGGGCTGTACCATCTCTCATTAGCCTACCCAGAGATTAAATAACGTGGCTACAAGAAACACATGTTTTCATAGGCGAAATAGTGTTTGGTGGATTTTGTCACGATTGGCAGAAAGCTTTGTCGGGAAAGGCACTCAAAAACTAATACCTGTAAGTAGAGGGGCAACAAGATGGGCCGCTGTTCTGATTGGCTGAGTGATGTCGTCATTTGAATTAGGCCACGCTCACTTTTCTTCCGCCAAAATACTTAAATCTAATTGGTCCAGAGCCAGGTCTATTGTTTTGCTCTCGACCAATAAGATTCCAGTTTCTTGGCGGAAAAAGTGGGCGTGGCCTAATTCAAATATTGATGACGCCATATCTATGTCAGACAATCAGACCAGCTGCCCATCCCCTCACCACACTTTGGAGATATAGATCTTTTGATATGTGCCGATGATTCGCAGATGTAAAGCTGCATGGGAAAAACATTCTGGGGGCATGGTCAAATGCAGGGTCACTTATACCACTGCCACTGCTTGGGATGGCGATCTATTGACACATGGCAATGATGAATGGCAGGTGTAATGAGCCATGAAACTGTTAGTGGGCGTGGCTACATGAAGGGTCATGTGATCCATCACAACCAATTGCAACAGCTGCTTATACAGTCGCCACTGTTCGAGATGTAGATCTATTGACAGGTGTAATGAGGTGTGATATGGCTAGGGTGGGGTGAGTCAAAAGGTAAGGGTCCCGCGACTGCTTGTGGCTTATCAGACCAGCTGCTTAGAGAGTTGCCACTGTTCAATATCTATTGACAGATATAACGAGGTGTGAAATAGCTATGGTGGTCACATGACCCCTCGTGGCCCATGAGAACAGCTGGTTATATAGTCGTCACTGCTTGAGATGTTGAACGAATTCTGCAGAGTTATAACGTGTTCGGAAATATTCTGTCATGCTAGGTCATATGATATCTCCTAGCCAATCACAACAGCCGTTTATACAGTCACAATATTTTTAGATGGGACGGCAATCGAGGCCATGTGACATATCCCAACCAATTAGAACAGCCACTTCAGCAATCGTGACTGTTTGAGATGCGCTGGCAATCTATGACACCAAAACATGAATATTCTCATCACAAATTGATGGCAGGATGGATAGCTAACTAAGATTTGGCCACGTTGATGTTGTAACACAGAATAATTTTATGAATTCTGCTGTACTAAGAGCCAATTTCTGCAATACTGAGTGGTAAAAAAGCATACTTAGTTTGTTTCCAAATTCAAATGTTATGGTTGCATTTAAGCACGTGCGGTGTTTTCATGTGATTTACAAATTTAGGGTGTGTGTGTGGCATATGCCAAGTCGCCCTGCACCCTCCCCCTTGAATCTGCCACAGCTAGATCATAATTAAACATCTTACAGTTTCTAGAGAAACATCAATTCATGGTTTCAGTGTCGATATGCAAAGAGTTTTGTTTATACATTCATGATTTTCGCTATAAGAATATTTTATCCCAATTGCCTTCACCCCATAAATGGAAGAGAGTACCAAATGAGGTCTAGTGAAAAAGCCTCCATTTTCCGGTACATATAGCAAAGGTCAATATCACGGTCAGTTAATTATGGAAAATAAACCCTATGAACAGTAAATCCAATTCTAAGAGTATTTAGCAATCCTAGCTGTTCTTAGTGTTTCAAATAAGGTTTTAGATTTTCGAGAACAATGCAAACTGTACCACGTTAAGGCTAATCCAATTACGAAAATTGAGCTTCTGATCAATTATTTAACGGTATATATTCAAACCAAAATGCTTGAAAATAAAATTGTTGAAATTATATACTTTTGGATGCTTAAATTATGTACCTCAATGTAATGAAACGAAATAAATCTTAACATATGATGATTTCATTCCATATAAATAAATTTCGTAGTTTTAGTTATAATTTGAATTACGGACTCATGCCTCTAATTCAGTTTGACAGCTTAAAAATTATATTAATTTATACCTAATGAAATCATCATATGTTAAATTTAATTTCGTTTTATGACATTTAGGCACACAATTTAAGCCTCCAAAAGTATATAATTTTAACAAAGTTATTTTGAACAATTCTGCTGTGAATATGCACCTTTAAGTTTTATAATATCAGTCCCAGCTTTATTTATTTCACTCAGCACATTGTTGAAATGGCATATGAGGTCGCCTTATGATTCATACATTTTGGTAAATAAGCAGAGAGAAGACGTAGCAATAGTAGTACCCATGGCAGCACTAGTTGTAATAGCAGTAGTAGCATTATTAGCTCACCTGGACTGGAAGGACAAGTGAGCTTATGCTGTGGTGACCATCCGTTGTCTGCCTGTCTGTCCATCCGTTGTCCGTCCGTGCCCGCCGTCCGTCCATCGTCCATCAACTTTTCCTTTAGACGACGCATAGTCGATCTGCCAATTTGTCCAGTGGCCATCTTGGATTTCGGCAATTTTAGGAAATGCTTTTAAAAATCTTCTTTTCCAAAACTGCGAGGGGAATCGATTCAAAACTCATGAAGTGTCAGCTAGGGCAAGAAATAAGCCAAGTTTGTTCAAGAAGACTTGATAGACCAAATGGTTCAGTGGCCATCTTGAATGACCTAGGTTTCCCAAAAATGACTCTTTCTCCAGACCCACTGAAGAGATCGGGCTAAAATTTGGGGGATATGATTAGGATCTAAGGGCCATTAAACTTTGTTCAAGGTAGGTTCTTCTTTTTCTTTTCGATCGCTGGTATCACATGTGGAAAGCCGTTCTCAAGATGAAATCTGTGGTTTTCTACAGTTCTTCCACAGGCCCAAACAGCTTTTCAAGAAAAGAGGTTGACAAAGGCCAGATCTCTTCTCTCAGCAGCTGATACGTACTGCAACATTGAAGTATGTGCTCTGTGGTCTGTTCTGCTTCTCCACAAGGACACGTGGGCAATGTTGTACGGTGGAACCGCTTGTACATGTGTTGGTTTAGTCTGTTATGTCCAGTTCTGAGACGAAAAATGGTCACTTGCTCTGGCCTCGAGAGATGATGGTAGACATCTTCTGATTGATGTGTTCTATAGGGTGACTTGATGATAGTCATCATCTCTCTATGGGTAACCATGTTTTCTGTCTGATTCTCTTCTCCACCCACCTTTGCCATCGTGTCTGCTTCCTCATTTCCTGGGACTCCACAGTGTGAGGGGATCCACTGCAATGCTATCCGAAAGCATTTGATGGTGTGTAGTGCTTCTTCAAGTTGTGGCAGCTTACCTTTGGTTATAGCCTTAAGGACGGAGTGGGCATCAGATAGAAAGACAATCTGTGCAATAGGGTCTGCTGTTCTGCTGATGGTATTAACTGCATGAACCAGTGCTTCGACTTCAGCTCTGTAGTTTGTGCAGTGTTTACCTGTTAGTATTGCAGCTGACTCATGTTGTCCATTTGGATACTGTCTGTGCAGTCCGGCACCTCCGCTCCTAATTGCATCTTTGGATGATCCATCTGTGTAGATCCTTATCCATATCTCCTGAGGGTACATTTCTTCCAGCATGGCTAGGGTCAGGGCCTTCTTGCTCACATCACTATGTTCATCTTTGGTTGTGAGATGAGGTACTGTGGTGCGCGAATAACTATGCTCTCTAGTTTGTTTTCCCAGGGTGGAAGATTAAGGGTGTGGTTTGGGTCTTCTATTTGTGCTGTCAACTTTTCTTGGTGTTTCCTTTGAAGTGCTTTTGTCTCTTTCGCAAAACTTGATCTTTTAAGTCTTCCTGATGACAGCTGTGCTTGCCTGATCTTCATCGGGTGGTTGTTGAACGATTTGAACTTTGCAGCTAGGATCAGTGCTTTGCATTCCCTTCCTTTGCTAAGTGGGGGAATCCCTGCTGTCTGCTCCATTTTTTCAATTGGTGTTGATCTCATTCCACCAGTGATGATGCACAGTGCTTGGTTTTGTACTCTGTCGAGGTTCTGTTGATGAGATTTAGCTGCTGTCATCCATGAGCCAAGGTAAGTTGGTACGTCAAAAAACATGGCCGCCGTGGTCCAATCAATATGTAGCGTGTTTGGCGGCCATATTGGGTTTTTTTATGGATTTTGAGGCCGAAATTGGTTCTATGTGTGTTTTTTGGGTATTCTGTGCTCAAATTTACCATTTTCGAAACCGTCGGATAAACAGTTTGGTGGCATCTTGGATTATTTTCCCGCTAAAAGCACCCATACTAAAGCAATGAGAAATTTAGTGTCTTCTTCTGGAGAACTACTAGGCCAATTTCAATTATATTTGGCAGGAGGCATCCTTAGGGCATATAGATTCAAGTTTGTTCAAATGAAGCCGATCGGCCAAATTGGCTGGCGGCCATCTTGGATTTCAGCCGATCTTAGGAAATGTCTTTAAAAATATTCTTATCCAAAACCGCTTGGAAAATCGATTCAAAACTCATGAAACCTCATCTAGGGAAAGGCCGAAGCAAATTTTGTTCAAGAAGACTTGATTTACCGAATGGTTCGGCGGCCATCTTGGATGACCTAGTTTTTTTCAAAAACGACTTCTTCTCCATAACAGCAAAAGGGATCAAGCCGAAATTTGGGAGATGTGATTAGGGACTAAGGGCCATTAAAGTGTGTTCAAGGGAAGCGCCAATCAAAGTGTAGCCTGTTTAGCGGTCATGTTGGATTTTTTTATTTGATGGATTTTGAGGTCGAAATTGGTTCTATATATGTCTCTAAAAATCTTCTCCGAAACCGTTTGAGTGATCGATTCATAACTCATGACATATCATCTATGGAAAGAGCTGAACCAAATTTTTACAAGAGAACTTGATTGACCAAACAGTTCGGCGCCCATCTTGGATGACCTATTTATTTCGAAAACAACTTCTCCAGAACCACTGAAGGAATCGGGCCGAAGTTTGGGACATATGATTATGGAATAAGGGCCATTAAATTTTGTTCAAGGGAAGTTGATCTGTAAAAAAAACATGGCCACCATGGGTCAATCCAAATATAGTGTTTGGCGACCATATTGGATTTTTTTATTTGATGGATTTTGAGGCCGAACTTGGTTTTATATATGTTTTTGGGAATTCTGATCTCAAATTTGCAATTTATGGGATAAACGGGATGCTGGCCATCCTGGATGATTTTCCCGCAAAAAGCTCCTATACTAAAGCAATAGGAAATTTAAAATGTCTTCTTCTTGAGAACTGCTAGACCGATTTCAATTATATTTGGCAGGAAACATCCTTAGGGCATGCAGATTTAAGTCTGTTCAAACTAAGCTGTCGGCTGATTTGGCCAGTGGCCATCATGGATTTTGGTCGATTTTTAGAAATGTTTTTAAAAATCTTCGACAAAACTGTTTAAGCGATTGATTCAAAGCTCATAAAATATCATTTAAGGCAAGAGCTGAAACAAGTTTGTTCAAGGGAGCTTGATTTGCCAAATGTTTGGGCGGCCATCTTGGATGGCGGCTATCTTGAATGGCCTGGTTTTCATGAAAGCAACATCGTCTCCAGACCCACTGAACAGATTGGGCCGATATGTGGGAGATATGATATTGATGACTAAGGGCCATTGAAGTTTGTTTAAGAGAGGTTGATACATAAAGAAACATAGCCTCCGTTTTCTTGTTATGAGTCTGCTCAACTTATTAGGTGTTCTACTTATTGTTAAAGACCATTCTAGTTGGATGCCTCTGGTCAAGGTGAGCGAGCGATACAGGCCCCTTGGACCTCTTGTTAATGGAAACAGTAATAGCAGTAGCAATGGCAATAGAAGTAGCAGCGGAAGTAGTAGTAGTAGTAGTAGTAGTAGTAGTAGTAGTAGTAGTAGTAGTAGTAGTAGTAGTAGAAGTAGTAGTAGTAGTAGTAGTAGTAGTAGTAGTATTAGTAGTAGTAGTAATAATAGGAGCAGTAGTAGCAGTAGCAGTAGTAGTAGTAGTAGTAGTAGTAGTAGTAGTAGTAGTAGTAGTAGTAGTAGTAGTAGTAGTAGTAGTAGTAGTAGAAGACGACTGTTTCTTGGACAGTGGTAAATATTTAAAGAGTTTTGGTAAGTATCGGTCTGATGGATATTGTCAATAGTCTATGAGTATTTTCTTCATTACTTTGGTTTGAATAATATAGTTGTATGAACTTCTAGTTCTATATTACATATGTCATATTTACAGAGAAAATGCCGTTGATTTCAATTACATTACATTTGGGGCAAATATGGTCATTTCGCTCTATTCCAATCCATTTTTGTGTTTCTATAACACGGCGGTGGCAAAATATGCTGAAATGAAGAAGACTTAGTGTGTCATTGTGTGGAAGTAATTTTAAAACTGTTTTCGAAATGAAATTATCTTTTTATTATTTTGTCGAACATTGGCTGTGTTGATTGGCCCACTTCTCTATTCTACATATCTGAATATTTCCGTGCTAGTACACACTTTGTTAGTTTGACTAGTTCTTTTCCATTTATATTCTCTTCTGTAAATAGATTTGGTTTCTCAATGCTTTCTACAATAAATTTGATTGTTTCAATCTATGTAATTTGCATATTTTGTCTTGTTATAAAGTCTACTCAAAGGAAGTAGAGCATAGATGATAACTAACTCATACCAATCATTTACCAAACCCACCCAAAATCATATCATGTTACATTTTATTGTGATTTTTAATGTGAATTTTCCTAGTTCTCCAGATACCATAACATTTGATGTTTTTTTCTTCACATGGAGTATATGGTCAAGGAGCCTTAGTTGACATGTTTCTACTTGTGTTTTGTTCTCAAATCCCCAAATTTCTTATCTGTATCGTAAGATAGGAATAATATTGGGGTTGAAGAGCATTGTTTTTAAGTCAATAAGTTAGTCATGTTGGTTTATTTTATCTAACAACGAGTACATCGTATTGTCCTTTATAAACAGTTTCTTGGTTCACAGTTCATGAATGTGCCATTTAATATTTACCAATACCCTGAACTAAGGTAGCCTCCAGTACTTTGAAGAGTGTTCCCATGGGTGGATTTTGAATGTGCCACCTAATTAGGTTTTAAAAACATGCATACAACAACTATGGCCAGCATTTTCCGTAGCTTGCCTGCTACAATGCTTCACAATCCTATTACATAACCTGAAATGACAGACCATAAATCCTATAATTAACACTATAAACGTAGCATTAATAAGATAAACAATCACATTTCTCGTCATTGTCATTGATATCCAGCCCAATCAACTGAGCTCAGAGACCATATTCGACATTTTACAAATGAGACCACGATTGTGTCCTTAAGTATATCTTTCTCCGAATTTCTTCAAGAAACGTTGCCACTTTATTTGGAATAATTTTGACATAAACAAGTGCCGTTGCCTTGCCATGAACAGCTCACATTTGTAACACATCTCCTTTTGTTTCTTCTCTCAAATTGCTTCCCTGTGAGCATGTTCCCAAAGCACAGTTAATTTGGGTCCCATGCTCTGAACAGTACATACTGGCATGCGCTAATTCCGGGTGGTGTCTCGATGACTTTGAGCATGTCATTCTGCCATCATTCTACAATATGGATTTAGACACTACGCTGTCAATTGTGCCATGCACATGCAAAAAAATAAATAACAAAATAGCACCACCCGTCATTGCACCACCTTTCAATCTCATACATCCTGTAAACACAATCGAGATTGGGTAACATGTCAATGTGTAAAATAACCAATTCGCTTCTTACATAATCTCACTCTAATCATTCTAAGATAAACAATCACATTTCTCGTCATCGTCATTGATATCCATCCCAATCAACTGAGCTCAGAGACCATATTCGACCTTTTACAAATGAGACCACGATTGTGTCCTTACGTATATCTTTCTCCGAATTTCTTCAAGAAACGTTGCCACTTTATTTGGAATAATTTTGACATAAACAAGTGCAGTTGCCTTGCCATGAACAGCTCACATTTGTAACACATCTTTTTTTTTATTCTTCTCTCAAATTGCTTCCCTGTGAGCATGTTCCCAAAGCACAGTTAATGTGGGTCCCATGCTCTGAACAGTACATACTGGCATGCGCTAATTCTGGGTGGTGTCTCGATGACTTTGAGCATGTCATTCTGCCATCATTCTACAATATGGATTTAGACACTACGCTGTCAATTGTGCCATGCACATGCAAAAAAATAAATAACAAAATAGCACGACCCGTCATTACACCACCTTTCAATCTCATACATCCTGTAAACACAATCGAGATTGGGTAACATTTCAATGTGTAAAATAACCAATTCGCTTCTTACATAATCTCACTCTAATCATTCTACTGCCATCTAAATGCATACCGATTTACTCCATAGCATAGCTCTCACTGTGTGATAAGAACTCACTATGACCTGACAGTACAGTAAGTACTCTTGCTAGTATGCAAGCTGACTGATCGGTGGCCCAAATTGATAGCAAACCCCTTCTGTGGTCATGCTCAGAGGGAAATGATGGTGTGATCTCAACCCATTTGTGACCGTATGCCCACGTCATGTCCATGGTTCATTCCTGACATTGAGATTCAGATTTCAATCCTCGGAATGTTTTGGTAAATGTTATCGCCCACGTATCATACATTGTTGTAACTTACTGTTGCTTGACAGCTCAATAACATGAACATTGTGGGACTATACTTCATAAAATAGTATGGCGTTCAGATTTCTACTTTGCCCTGGCTAATTTGCTCTGCAATGAATGTCTCACATCATGATTTAGAATTGTATCATATACTAAGTGTACATAGAGTACATGTGTAAATCGTCTTCATCTTCTTCCTCTCCACCCCCCCCCCCCATTTCCCCCTTTTCTTCTTTGTCTTTGCCCACATCCTCATCATCATCTACTTCTTTTTCCTCTTCTTCTTCTTTTTCCTCGTCTTTCAATTCTTCGTCTTCCAATATAAAGAGAAGAGATGGTAAATTACTTTTCTGTGTATGTACAGGCAATGGATGACTGCTGCAAGGTAAATCTAAGTACGCTGCTCCGCAATTTCTTTACACGATGCTCAGCTGGTAATCTGTCCAGCATGGTCTGAAAGCTCGCAAGTCTGTCAATAGTTTCTGCTTCCATTCGCAGCTGATCTCAGAAAACGAACTTGTAGCAGTCCTTGTTTGCATGGATCTGCATTCGCTTGTGGGCTTTCCCGGTACACCTGTCACCAGCATGCAAATGTTGGTCAGCTGCTTTATCAATCAAGATATTGATTGTTTTTACAGTATTTTAATGTGATTCTTTTTCTCCAATGCTCTAGAGACCACATAGTTCATGTCGGTAATCATCTTGGTGATGCTGCTTGGTGGTGTGAAGTCATAGTAGTTGTTATTGTCAAATCTGACAGCTCTCTGTTGAACACGTACAATTGATGTGATAGTTCTTGTCGTGGGTGTCCCATACATTGGAGTGATGGTCTGACAGGGGCTTGGTAGATTGTTATTCTGCTGCTATGCTTAGTACCACACATATTCTGCTTGATAAATTCAAGGGACCTGCTAACTTTGCTGGTGATGATATTTATGTGCTCGTTCCATCAGTCCTGCCTGATGGAGACATCAAGGACTTGCCACTTGCGTCTATTTGTAGTGTATGTCTCTGTAGTCAGTTCTTTTGTGGTGGCAGTTAGTTAGGTACAGGATATTAATCTGACAGAATTAAATGTCATTTGCCAATCTGTTTTCCACCGTTCCAGAGCTGAATTGTCTTGCTGTAGTGTGGTGACGGTCCAAAAAGGTAATGAAGTATTTGTGAATAACCAGACTCGGGACTGTGTTAATTCAGGCATGCCATTTCTGAATGCAAGGGATAGGAACGGATTAAGTACTGTTCCCTGAGGAATGCGTGAGGTGGCATTGGCAGCACTAGATTGCTTATGGTACAGAATGCCACTTTGCATTCGACCTGCTAGGACGTCTTTAAAGGAGAACACAAACGAGTATGAGAATTTAAAAAAAAGCGCCAAAAATAAAAGCTTTTACAATATTTTAAGAATTACAAAATATTTGACAAATATTTACATGTTCATCAGTATTGAAATTCCTGTTAGAATCATAGATTTTGAAACCCTATGAAATACATGGTATGGCGTCATCACATGAATCACCGATGATTGGTATTCAGATGACTCAACATTAGTAGTCTGTCCAGGATTAGAAACATACCACCTCCCTCTGGGAGACACAGTTCAGCGATTCGAGGCTCCAGCCACCCTCGCTGTCCTGAAAGACACATATGTACGGCCTGGGTACTTCTTACTAACTGTGTGTTTAACAATGAACACGCCTTTAGATACAAACATCCATAGTGGTATACTGGCGACCAACCACATACTATGGCCACTGTCCTGGTCTGAACAACCATGTAGTGACAAACATCCATAGAGATATACCAGCGATCAACCACACACTACAGTAACTGTTCTGGTCTAAACACTCATTTAGAGACAAGCATCCATAGTAGTATAGCGGCGATCAACTTCACACTACAGTTTCTGTCCTGGTCAGAACATCCATTCAGAGACAAGCACTCATAGTGGCATACCAGTAAAACAACATGGTTACTGTAGCACAGTGTCGAGCGATGGCAAAGTAATTCTGCCTTAGAGGCTACTCTACGGTCAACAAAGCCGAACTGCACCAGATGATTGGACAGGTATGAGCTGAAGAATGGCAGAAACAACTCTTTGGAGCACAAGAGATGCGAAGCTTTCCAGCAATCACAGGCGATGATCCTGAAAACCCTCACAAGAAACCACAGCAGTGCCGTGAACATCGAGAGTTGGACGAGGAGGTGACGTCTATCATGTGAGAAGCTACTCGGGTAACAAAGTATCCACTATGCTTGTGTCTTGTGAGGATTGGTAGGTGGGCATTGAGCTGGTCGAGGTCTGAACCCTTAAACCAGAATGTCGGGTAAGAAGGCAAAAATATTCTCAATGAACATCTTGGCGAGATGGAGACAGAGAGAGGTCGATGAACAGTGCACTGAAGATTCTTCCAGGGCATCAATGGAGACACCATAGCCCAGATCATGGCATCGCTCCAGTAGACTGTACAAAATGGCTTCTACTTATCGTATCCACAAAAGCGCAGATGGTAGGGTGATGCCATTTCACAAGAACGCTCCAATGAATCACTGACTGAATATGATAAGAGCAACCCAGAGCAGGTTGACTGCCAGAGAGGAAGCATGCCTTGACCCAGACAATATCGATCGATCCACCACTGAGTGGCCATTCGTCAGACAGCCCCCGCCCTCCCAGAATGGTTACGATGGAGGAAGTCAATGGGGAGGGGGCCTTGACACCTCCAAGGACAATATGTATCTCTCGAGATGGCCAGCATTGTATCATGGAGCGATTCCTGATAGAAGTACATCTCTGGCACGAGAGTTCACCAAACAATTCTACAGCAAAACGAGGCATGCCACCACCATCGTCATGCTGATCATTGCACAGGTGGGAAAAATGAACACTTAAGGTGGTATATGTATGAATTTGTAAAGAATAGAAAACTAGATTAGTAAGTACATTCAAGATTTAACATACACATTTCAAGGCCTAGTAGAATGATAATAGTAAGTCATCACATAATCTCGCGAATGCAGTGTTTAGGTTTTGCTGTTGTGGATGTTGTTGACTTTGAACCAGCCTTGGTAGGTATATTCCCAAGGCGCAAAGTCACACAGTGACTTAGTCCTCCGCGGCTGGCGATCACAATGTTGGGGTGGCAGAACTTCTTGGAATGGAGAATGTCTGTGCGGATCATCGCAAGAAAGTATAAGAGTCATTCAGGAGGAGATACGGAGCACACAAATCAGAACTTGGTCGGAGACCGTACCCGAACATTGCGTTTCAAAGTTCTTACCCAGGAGGCGGATACCAGCAGGTGGTGTCTTCAACAGTCACAAATAAACACGGAGAGCGACGTAAGCAGGTTCATCCATGGCAGTAGCCGGTTCTGTTCTTCTTCCATATCAGGGGAATGCACAGAGTTTCCGTACACAGATCCCTTTGAGCAACACAAAGAGCAGCGGAAAGTCTTCAGGAGAGCAGAACAATTTAGGCTGTTAGTTTGACCAACTTCATTAGCAGGCATTCAAAAAGGAGGTCGAGCGTTGGCGGCTTTTCACCTCACACCGAACGGCCAAAGTCGTAAAGTTCCCTGGTGAAATGGAGCAAGTGAAGCGGACATGGGAGCCATTGTCGAACAATCAGCACTAGACCTGTCAGTGACGCAGTCTCATTTAATACATAACCGCCTGCTTTTGTACTAATCAGCTCTTCATCTCATTATCGTCTGGTGATTGGCCAGCGTATTAGGTGCCCTTATTCAATCTGAGGTCGCGAACATAAGTGTGCGAGTTTCAGGAGCATCCGAGCAGGAGTCAGCCAATCAATGGCGTGGCTGAGACTTTGGATCTTTTAGCCATGGTAGTTGTCATTCAATGTTGGTTCTATGGTTGCTTCTTTCTTAAGTATTCTCGCGGTTGTCGCCTTTAGGAATCGGGATTTTCAAGTGTTTTAGCGGTAGCAGATGCTCACGGGAGAATTGTAATCATAGGCCATTATTCCAAGGAAGAAGTCGTGCAAAGATAATATGTACATCCTAAAAGTCTCCCCTCAGTCAGTGGTATCATGCGTATGTGACCATGTCTTGCCCTATGAGAAAACATCTCTATTACGGGAATACTCCTAATGGCCTGGCGCATGAGCAGATGAGGCAAATCATGTCTTAGACATTCTTGCCTCTGTCTGTGCATTAGGGTATTGCCACCCATTGGGGAGGCCGTGGAAAGTTTAAGCCAATCAGATCAGAGATCTTTCGCCTGTCAATATTCAGTGAAAATACGTGTATACGTGCCTTACATATCGTACAAGCTACTCTTCATACACATGATAACTCATATGACATTATTATACAGGCATTGGTTGTGCCTTGTATTTCCACTCTGATGTGGAACTACATTATGAAATCTGTGATCGACCTGCCACATATTTGGGGGCTTTGACTTGCTCACACATATACATGGGCATATTCTGACGGCATTTCTGTGTCAATTGGTGTCGACTATTACTGCTCAATTATTGGAAATCATATTGTTTGTGGACCAGGAGGCACTACGATGTCTTCCAAACATGGTGACCTCCTCTATGGACCTACTTCAGTATTTCTAGGCATTAGACGCGATAGAACCACATCCATACATCACCTCAACATCGGCCTTAGTTCACATCAACTTGAGAGCATAGAGCTTCAAACTTTCTGGGATTTAGAAACTATTGGAGTTAACGGTTTATGGCTCAATACTAACATTCAAACTCGCAAACCAAAGGAGAATGGACATTATATAGCTAAGTTGCCTTGGAAACATGATCACGAACCATTACCCACCAATAGGGGTGTATGAGAAAAAAGCACATGGTACAATGTATTTTGCATTTGACTCGAGAGGTGTACAACAAAGTCATTTGTCAACAACTGTCGAGTGCCTTCATCGAACTGGTACGTAATGATCACACTAAAAGTGCACACTACCTACCACATCGTGGTACGATCAATGAATCATCATCATCACCACTATGTATCATCTACGCCTGTTAGTGTACATTGAATGACAAATCTAACCTTAGTGCATGTTTACACACGGGGCCACCACTTCTTAATGTACCAATATCAATTCTCTTACGTTTCCGGGACCACTCAGAAAGTATATCTCCAGATTGGCTTGACCCAAGATCACCGTAAATACACCAAATTCTTCTGGTCTTCTCAAGATCCACAAACACTTTGATACATACCAATTAAAAGTTATACTATACAGTGCTGTGTTGACAACATCATTTCAGGGTGTGACACTATATGGGACATTATGCAATACTACTATGAAGGAAGTGAACCAATGACTTCTGGTGGCTTTCTTCTACGTTATTGGCCAACTAGCTACGATGATCTTCCGGATTGCATTCAGCAAGATGAACTCTACAATTGTGAACAGTCGGTCAACCCACTTGGAATTAAGTGGCACACTAAGGTTGATTAATTCTCATATTGGGCTTATGTTACTTCTACTGACGAACACTTAGTCTTCCCAACACCAGAAATCACGCAGACAGTTTCGGGATTCTTCAATCCTCTGGGATACCTGTCACCGGTACAGATACATGGCAAAATCTTTATTCAACAGTTGTCTAAATCCTGAGATAATTGGGACTGCTCACTGCCCGATGACCTCTCTACCTGGAAGGACATCATTCATGACTTAGATGCTGGGACAACAATGGTTATCGATCGCACTTTCTTTCTAAAGGGCATCATACTTGCATCAACATATGAACCGTATGCATTCGCTGATGCAATTAAGTTTGCATACGGTTGTGCAATTTACTTTCGAGATGGAACGACTCAACAGACTGCGGATTATGCTTCACTAAGAAGACTTATCCGAACAAACACTTTTGTGCTGCGATTCAGGCAGTGCCTGCCTGCACGTCAGCTCTATTAAACTTATTGCATCACACGAATACGTAAAACAGTCAAATCTGATATTTCTGTTTTGTATGTATGGTCATATTCGCCGTCTGTCAAAAAGGAAAATAAGGCTTCCATATATATAACATTTTATTGAACACGGGTCAGCATAGCCTAACACGCATAAATTATCATCATCATCATCATCATCAGCAGCAGCAGCAGCAGCAGCAGCAGCAGCAGCCTGATCTCCCATCATCATTAGTAAATAGCATGGTATTTTTCTGAATTGTAACATTTCCAATTGCAGCAAGGCGCTAAACCCCTTCTCGGTGTTATCTTACATGTTACTTAATCAGATTGTCTAACTACAATGACAGCTACAAATATCAAGCAATTTAAAAAAGCCCGGACTGAAACTATATAGTTAGAGATGTAAGCTATGCATAAAGAGTGTCATCTTAACGGTCAGGTGGATCCTGAGCATACAATCACATGGACAAGGTCTAGTTGCACTGGGAATGGTTTCACTCGCATGAGTCTGCAAGTTTGGCCCCAAAGCCCAATCTGCTCGAAAAACACTACAAATCAAGATGCTCCCGCGGAATTGCTGTAATACTGGAGATATCCCATTAGAAAGGAAATAATGTCATCTGAGAACATTTTGGCTTCAATATTCATATACCTTTCCGAAGGGGCATTTACAAAATTATATGGTCTTAAAAGACATCGCCTACATTTCTGGAATGTACCTGTACATTGGACAATATGGCCCTTTATGATGAAGTGGCATGGACACATATAATTTGTTTAGGTATAAAAATAAGTTACTTGTAATGTAGACCAGGCTTGTAGCCTCAGTCCACAGTCGACGGGTGCTGTTTTCCTAATTATCAGGTATTCCGTTGAGTGTGCACGTAAAATACCGTTCTATGAATATTCTTCAACGGGCGGACACTTTGCAACGATCATTTCATTTTGGGCCAACATTTTGCAACGGCAGACGACACTTTGCAACGATTTTTTAAATTTTGGGCAAACACTTTGCAACGGACGGACACAGTGCAATGATTTTAAACATTTTGGCCGGACACATTGCAACGGGTGGACACTTTGCAATGATTTTTTTCATTTTGGGCAGACATTTTGTAACCACTGACACGTCGCAATGGGCGGACACTTTGCAACGTCTCAAATGGCGTGTATGTTTCGTTGACAGAGTTGTGCATTTGTTTGCAAGACATTGGTAGAACAGAAACGTGCACACGGTAGCTAGGCGAAATTTTTCCTTCGTGCAGGCAAAGCGTATTTTGGGCATATACTCACTCTACATAGATAGTAATACTGAGCGCCGTGTGAGTGTATGGACAACAATTTGCTAACGTTGTTGGTGCACTAGTCAGCAACAAGCTACAGTAAAATTGCTCTTCAAATCCATAGAAAGTGTTGACTGAAATGTATGATGATTATTTTAGAATACGTAGACTGAAAGCTGTTACAGAAACACTTTTTAATTACAGATTTGCCAAATATATAGCAGGTAGTAATTGCAAGACCAATTACAAGACCCCCAAGTCCAGTGCGGTACCACACTTCATTCTTCTCAAATATGAACTGCAGGGTTTTTTCCAGGTTCAATAGCAGGCCATCTTGGGCCATCAGCGGGGCACCGCTCGAATAGGCTTTGACCAAATGAAAGCTGAGGTCGTTATTTAGGGTGTTGATGTCTGGCACCTCTGTATCAGAGAGTTCAATCAACGGCTTGAGGATATACTTCCTCTTCGGGAAATCGTACCGAAACATGATCGTGTGGCCATATATGTTGCGACCCAGGCGCTCCTTCGTCACATCTTTGAGGTCTGTGAGCAGCTCCACCCCATCACCACCAATGGGGTGGAAGGAGAATGCCTTTGAGCTTGCTTCGTACCATAGGGCGAATGACTTGCCATCGCTCTCTTCCACCTTGGAAGCATCAACTGCATACACATCTGCCAGGTCAGCAAGACCAGTCGAGTGAGCAAATATGGGTTCCATAGCACGCTATAGGAGGGTTTAAACAAGACATATAACCATGCCGATTATCCGGCTGCTGCTCTACGGTGGTGAGAACGTCATCTCACCCTCTCTAAGGGGAGACGGGTGGTACAGTACCATGTAGAATGGGACCTCTTCGAGGTGCCCCAGCGGGGCACAACATACATACACGCCGATGTGATACATCAACCTCCCGGCAGTGCACACAGCAGCTCACTAGTAGAAGTCGGCTGAGACGTGATAGAGTATCTCCCAGGTGCCAACAGCAACCTATGGAAAGCTATCAGTCCTAGCCTGTTCACACCTGTAAATCACCTGTTTGACAGCCCCTCCATTAACATATATGCCAGCATGGATGGGATATCGGACGCCCATTCCGAAAGAGGGTTGCCCCTTCATGACCCCTGCACAAAACGAACAGATGCTCGCACTGCAACAAGAAGGAGAGCGACTACAGCAGGAGAGCTGGTATCAACAGAACGCGAGCATTACAAGGAGGCGAAGGAACAGTGAAGCTTCCAAATACTGGCAGGACCTCCTGAAGAAGTGTAAGCGGGATGCAGTAGTCGTGATAGACGGCGATGAGCCAGATGTCTTCACATACGACGATGAGCCAGATGTCTTCACAGACGAGGATGAGCCAGGTGTCTTCTCAGATGAGGATGAGCCAGCGGTCATACAGTGGGAAGAGGAGATGGCGCAGAAGTGTAAGGCCAAGAAAGCCATCCAGCAGCGGACCTACTATCTTGGTGATAAGGTGAAGTTCCAGATATCACGTCTCAGAAAGCTATTGGCACCCGATATGGTGCTGGATGACCACTGTCTAAGAGATGTCTGTCTCAACACCCGCAAGCTGGTATGGTTCGCCGGGCTCTCCAAAGTGAACCCTTCTATGACTCATGAGCAGATTCTGCAGGTGATGCCGGTTTAAGCCTCCAGATATACTATGGTAAGATTGGCGGAAGCAACCAGAACTATACCCCTCCCTGACTGCTGATGAGGGCGGTACCATCCATGGCTGGCGACTCCAGCATATAGATACCATCAGGCAGAATCTCGTCCGTGAGGCAGAAAAGTCCAGCAGAACACGCAGGCGATATAAGACAGCATACAACGTCCTCGCACATACAACTACTGCTGCGGGTGTGATTGGAGCCAGTGCTGGTGTGCAGCTGTGGCCACTCTCACTACAGGGTGGGTGCCCTCGTCGCTGTCCCGCTGGGTGGCATGACACTAGCCACCACTGTCTTGGCCACGGGCTTGGGGTGGGCCAGTGGCAGATCACAAGGAGGCTGGAGACGCATGCTAAGTACGTGACACTGGCACAGGGTATGCTATGAACTATCGAAGAGTATGTCAGCAAAGCTCTCGAGGATTGCCAGGTCACCGATGAAGAGTACCACCAAATATTGAAGGTCCAAGCCCTGTACAGCATGTAGAAACCTAAAGTGCGACAGCAATACCTCAAAGGCTCCAGCAGGCGGGTTGATATGGAGGAGCTAAAAAACGAGATGTTACGGCGAGGTCACTTCGCTGGTCTCTGGAGTCGAGACGACTACAAATGGTGTGCTACCTGTATGGTAGCTTTAAGAACACCAGTATAGATGGCCTTCCCACTGAATCTCACGAAAGTCATCCAGAGCCAACCGCCCCTCCTGGGTTACACCCTGAGTGGCCTGAGAGGTCTACTGGATGATATACCAGAGCTAACACCGACCGTTCTCCATTACAGTGGATGGGCGAACCCAGCTTCTCCATCAACCCAGGACCGCTGACCAACCGCCGCATCATCATCAAGGATGCAAAGCAAGCTCATACTTGGATGGCTGCTCCAAGCCTCTCATACTGGAATCAGCAGCCGAACTTTGCCGTCTGGTGTGCCACGGCAGGATGTGGAGTAAGTTCCACCCTGCTTCACTCCTATTCTGGCACTCCTGAAGCTGTGCTCATCGCCAGCTGTCTCAGATTCCATGTGTACTTCACTGTGCGACGAATCCTCCATGAGCTGGGTGCAAGCCTCCCTGATACAAACGACTTCGACCCACAGCTCAACAGTCATAGCGTCTCGCCGGCCAGCAGACTACAGAGAGAGTTCAGCATTCACCCAGACTATCGGTGGCATGGTGGTGACAACAGCAGCCTAGGGCTTATGTACGGTGACCCGAGATGTGACTACTCAGGATTCCCCTATCGAACACCCCAACGAGTAGGCCGCCGGAAGACAGTGACATTCTCGTTCAATCCAGACTCCGACCCTGGAGCGCTGGTGCAAAATATGCACATCACTGGCTTGCGGCATGACTATCCAGATGTGTGGGAGCACTTTTTCCCACACACCACCTCAGGCCTCACACCAGCAGGGATCGTTCGGATCAACCAGTCCCTGGAAGCACTGTTCTACTGCCTCCTCACAGCACAGACCAAGCTGCGTTATTCCATAGATGGTGTCAGGGAGCAGAGGTCCAGGCCATGTTCATCAGTCTCGTTGAGGATATGATCATCGTGGCAGACCCCAGTAGTCTTATTGCTAAGTTCCAGCAGGGGTTGCAGAAGGACAGTCGCAAACTTGATTGTGCTATTTCACCACACCTATGGTTGATTCCGAGCAACATGATCGTGAACATCGAGGGCCTCCAAGTCAGGGGCTATAACAACATGATAGTCGAGGGGAGTTCCCCCGGTGTCCACTTCGGCTTCACCACTGATATCAACGCACCTACACGTAGTACGGGCCATACAGTCGTTCCGACCCTGACACTGCAGCCAGTCAACATGATGCTTCCCATGGCAGCTCCGACCCCGACACTGCTGCCAGTCGACACGACACCACTTCCCATGGTAGCTCTATGAGTGTTGTCAGGCCTAGCTATCGTGGCGCTCGCGATCGGCCTACTCCACCACTAGCAAATCAGCTATAAGTCTATCCTGACTCTCTGCAGTAGCAGTGGGGACCACGGTGAGACACTGAACCAGCTTGGCATGCCCTACAGCCCCTATACACGCTGACAACATGCACATGCAAGGGCTGGATGGTTCCACAGCGCATCTTTTTTCCAGATTGTAGTATCGCAGAGCCTTGTTCAGCTCTGAGTCAGGTGAGGCCATGTAGGTCTGCAATTGCTGGAACACATCTGACAGATACTCCCGATCCTTGTAGAAACCGTTAGCTCGCAGGAGCAGCTCGATGATACTCCGGCCCATGATAAGGTATTCGAGGAAGCAGATCTGCCCCTTCTGATCCTAGATAGAGCTTCACAGCTGTCAGCTCCTCTGTCAGCTCAGCACAGAGAGCTGAGGGAGCTCATCTGGTGTCTTCTTCTTGTAGTCCTTCAACTCCCTCCGGAAGACCTCATAGTACTTCTCGCATAGTGCGAGCCCGGCCATGTTTAAGATGTCCCAATAGAGAGATGAATATTCCTGAGTATTAATCTGGCCACCTGGCAGATGCAGACTGGGACGATCTTATTAGCTCTCCAGCCAAGTGAAGCAGACATTTAACCACGTTGTATATTCAGTGCCTAAACAATGATGTCAACGGAACAGATTGTGAAGCAACTGCCCGAGAGCCAGGCGAGTCTTCAGAAGGTGGAGAACCTGCTGCGAACCAAGACACAGAAGTTACTGACCAAAGCAAAACCTCTGGCAGTCCATGTCGCCAGTAACGTGGCAGCGAATGCGGTCATAGTGAAGATGACAGGGGGAAATGAGGTTCTTCCTGCCGCCACTGTGGCTATCCTCGCTATAGTGGTGAGTGGGGTGGCCGGGCACTGTCTCAGAATAACTCAGCCAATCCCAAAGATCGCCCACAGTGGTGCCTCCTACACTGTTGCCGCCAAGATCATGGGTGAACGTGTTACACAAATGGAGGCCGCAGTTCTAGGGCTAGCAATGAGTGCAATGGCTGAGATCAGTGTTGCCTACGTTTAACCCCTCTGAATAGTGAGAGATGGATCACGAGACCCCTGCAGCATATGAGGCATGGCGTGCCGGAGGGCGGTGTGTAGCCCATAGTCGAGCACATTGACTGAGGATCGCCAATGGCCGGGAATGGTGGACCGCCCACAAGGCCTGCCCCTGCAGAGAGGGCCAGTACCCTGAGCACTGCTACCTATTCCCTTGGCCGACTGCGTGATCCTCCTATGCCCAACTATTTCACTGGGGGTATGACTAGTAGGTTTAAGCCGTGTATATAGCACTATGACTCTGTCACTCACAGACCTAGAAAGCAAAGAGCTAGGCGATCTTGCTCACTTGGGTGAGGAACGCCTCGGTTCAGAGGACACTGTTGCCTCTATCTCCTTCCTAGACTTCGATGAGAAGAAAGACCCACGGGCGATCCGAGGTACCATCCCAGCCCGAGATCTCATCGGGAACACTGATACGGTAGGACAATCGGCCATTAATAAGGCCAAGACTGTATACAAGGGGATGGGCATCAAAGACAGGGCAACGATGCTCGGTATGCTCGGAGTCGATGCGGCTGGTGCCATCAAGGCTTTGGCTGAATCCTATGCACAAGACCTGGTTAAGGATCTCCTGAAACCGCGGAGCTCATTCCAACAGGATGGAGAGACTCTCAGAGTAGGCACCCTCGACCTGAGCAATATCACTGTCGATGGCAAAAAGGTGCTACCACCAGCCTCCAGCTACCAGAGGTGAAGAAGTCAGGGTTCTTTGGTTTGCCATTTAAGATCACATGATAGGCATGGCTTCCCGTGCATGTATCATACAGATACTGGATGTACTAGGCAATGTGGGTGCTGACACAGGCCCTCTACGCTTTCTTCTCAGCTGCTGCTGGGATTTCATGCTTGACGCCTCCATTGCATCCTTCGTATCTTCCGGAGGTGCAGGAGTCCCCACTCTGCAGGCGAAAGAGCTGGTGCGGGAAGTACAGCCGTTTAGTCTCCCAGATATAGACGAGACTACTGCCGACTAAGTGCTAACCATCCTCCGCACGCATGTCTGTACCATTCGGCAGTAGGCCAGCCGATGCTGGCCAGGTGGTGCTGATCACCGCCCCATCAGTACATGGGAAAACATCTTGCTGCAGGCTCTCCTGGCCGAACATCTACCCTCTCAATACATCCTTCTGGTGTCTGACTCCATCGCTGAGGCAGTTGACAGTAATGATCAATGGTACAATGGCCCAATCACCAAGACGCAGAACCTGCAAGCACTGATGGAGAAGCTGCTGGCAGCCCGACTGACAGAACCACTTGTTCCAGTTATCAATGACCGTGCAATGGACCAGAAGACAGTCACCTACCTCAGCAACATCACCAGGCGCATTCGGCACACAAAAACAACTGTCTTCATCCTCTTTCAGAAGTACACCCGCGAGATTTCACCGGCCATCTGCTACAAAGTGTGGATGTGCCCTGCACGAGACCATATATGACAGCCTAACCCACAAGGAGACCAAAGGGGACATTATCCCTTCATCTTCAGCTACAAGGAGACAGGTGAGATGTCACATTTCATGCCATCTCTGGAAAAGGCACAGACCTTCACCTACAAGCTGAATCCAGCCAGGAAACTAGCCTGCTCTATGCGTCATCACGGACAGACTGTTGGCCGCAACTTTTTTCATTCATCAGAAGGCTGAGTATCTTCGTCCGAGGTCTCCACTACCTCGTCAGATGCTTGAAGACCGTCAGAAGCTTGAGGAACTTCGGCAGTTTCGTCAGAAGCCTGTCGCTTAAATTGTTGCTGAAACTCTAGCCACTGAGGGTCAGAGTCTAGGACTCTCTTCTACTGGAAACTTCTCATGGAAGACCCACTTTTTCCGTTCGCGACTAGCATCGTGCTTGTGAGTGGATTTGATGAGGTAGTCCTGGTAGTTATCTGCGAATTTCAGAAATGCTGGCAGATTTCTGGCCAATATCCTGCGCCCTCTTTCGTTGAAGATGTGCTCAATAGCCTCCTTGCGGCCAAAAGTGAACCCCTCCTGAGTACCTTCTGCATGACCTGTGTCGTGGCTCTACGCAACAATGGCACTGACCTCCTCCCTGAAGCAGTTATTTGCACCAGACTGGAGGCTATCCAGCATATCTCGCTCTTCCTGGCTATGGAGGCTAAATACGGCAGCCCACTTCCCGACCGTTAGTAGATCTTTGGGGTCAACCCTCGCCCTTCGGAGAGCTAGAATAAGAGAACTGTTGGTTTGGGCCACATGTAGGTTGAGTGCCCTGCCCTGGGTGCTGTCAAACTTCCAGTAGAGTATACGAGTCAGGAGTTCTTTTGTACTATGAGCTGGCGCTCCTTCCTCTATGGTGGCCAGTATCTGTGCATCAGATGGAGCTGTAACCCTGGCTCGCTCGTGGACAATGTTGATGTCATGAAGCAGTCCTCGGACCCTGTCATAGTGGGACAGTGCACGCCGTGGCTGTCGTGCTGACTGTCGTGCCGACTTGTCCTGCTGCCTGTAGACAATCTGCTGGAGAACCTTACCAAACATGGCAGCCGTTTAAAACCTCTATATACCCCGACCTTAAACATGCTGCAGTGTGTGCAACATCCAGATGGGGCCATTGAACCTACGACATCGCACCGCACTGATCCTCGGAAGGACTGCCTGATGGTCATTTGACCCAGTATACACGATAAGAACCCGTGGTCCGCTGCTGGGAAGTACATCGACTTTGAAATCTCAGCACAGATCCACGAGATCAAGAGCATGACACTCGAGTTCAAGCTTTAGAGCACAATAGAACAGGCGGTAGAGCTCCCGCAGGTTCTGAACAGGTGGGAGATCGTGCAGAGCAACAGCACCGTGGATACCACCTATGTGAACGATGAGTACCGAGTCCTAGGTCCGCTGGCTCATGGACCAACCTTCTATGTGAAGGGAAAGGGGTACTATGCTGTGGGGTGCAATGAGGCGTTCATGAAATTCGAACTATGGGCAGGTGTCTAGAAGCCTGTGGCAGTTCCACTCTTAACCCTTCTCGAGAACACACACATGAATCTGGCTGCCATGCAGGATAGGCAGTTCCTCCGGGTGTACACTGAGCAGCTCGCAGATGCTATGATGAATGCTCCAAGACTTCATGTCTGGCATGACGAGAATGACCACGAACTGAAGCAAACGGGTTCCAAACAGCGGATCGTGCATGTGGAGCGAGAACACCAGCAGGTCCAAGCCACAGCTTTCCAACGGGTAGAGCTGACATTGCATCGTGGTGCATCCGACTGTGTCGCTGTTGCGGTCCTGGTTCAGAATGGAGGAGCCATCCAGCAGGTGGATAAGCTAGACGACTTCAAGCTTGTGGTTGCTGGGACCAATGTTCTTGGTGAGGTACGTGAGCTGGCTGACTGCCAACTCTACAGACAGAAAACTTAGTCATATGCACTTCTGCAACTAACCAGTGGAAGCAATGACCTCGATTCGGCACTCGAGGGTCGTCACCACCTCGGGGGCAGGAACATCCCACCTAATCAGGGCAACCGGCTCAGCTTCAACATTGGAAACCTCATAGCTGGGACACGCCCATTTGGTGTGATGGTACTTTACTTTGGCTATGCTAAGGTATGCGTGTCGAACACATCAGGTATTCAGCTTGAGCGTGCATAGAGCACGACTCCTGTCGTCATCACTGCTTCTGACCTGTCGGTGCTTCATAGTCGAGCTTTGGCTCAGATATCTTTACAGCCTCGTAGTACTCATCGAGACTCTCATCTGCCTCTTTGAGGCTCTGGTTGACCTGAGCTCGGAGTTGTCGTCGGCATGCCTCCCTCTGGCGCATATGCTCGAGTGCTTTGCTGTACTCATACTTCTCCTTGGACAGCTTCCCCATCGCCTGGTTATGATGCTCACGCTCGACCTCTGCCGCCTGCTTGTTGGCGAAGCTGAGTCCCCTGTTCGCTAAGGCAAACACGCCCGCATTCAAGATTGCGGAGGCCATGCTATAAACTACAGTTTAAAGCTAATATATAGCTGCCCCAGCGACGGATATGTATGAACCAGAGGCTTATGAAGATCCAGTCGAGGATATAGATGACGAGGACTATGATGAGGAGGATTATGATGCACACGATTACGATGTAGCAGAGATCGCGGGGGAGTATGATGATGTAGAGCCTGAATCCCACACGCTAGTATACAGAGCGAAAGGAATCTATCACACTTACATAAAAGGTTCTATCGGTCCGCTGGCAGCAGTTGGGACTCTGATCGCTCTGTTCACAACGAAGGCTGGCGAGACGGCCCGCAAGATCGCCAACAATGCTCTCCATGGTGTGAAGAAGATTTCTGAAGCCATATCAGCCATCGCCTTAGGAGTAGGTACGTTCTTCGGAGTCGCAGGCCCTTGGCTACCGTAGGTTGCCATAGCGATCGCGGCCATCTGGGCCGCCAAACATTTAAGCCATACTATATAAGGATGGCGTCTCTGTACGACCTGGTCTAAGTCCCTTAACTTCCGAGGGTTGGTCGATAAACTACTGTTCAGTGAGGATCCAGCAGAGATTAGACACCAGTGTATGGAAGTGTTTGAGGAGGTCTTCAGTGATGGTAGAATGAATGACGGCCGTCTGTTCATCTGTTTAGAGTTCACCCAGGCCGTGACAGGGCGGGAGTGGACGTCAGTGATGAAATCTGGGAGTTTATCAACCATCTTTCTTGAGGAACTCTACTATCAGCGTGGTGGATATTGCCATGAGCCCACTCAACTACTCGAGGCTGCACGTCGCTTGGGCCACAACTTCACATTGGAGACAGTTAACCAGTGATTCAGCCACCAGGCGATGTGGCAGATATATGTAGCGATCAAGGAAGTCATAGTAGAACTCCAGCATTTGCAGCTTCGCGAGCTCATAAATGGCTATCCCCACCTGGAAGAGCCTTCGAATGGTGATTCTCGGCTTGCGACTCTGGAGCTCGTATGACTCACTGATCTCCTCAAGATCTCCAAACCATGCACTACGCAGGGCCTTGTCTACCACGTGTTCATCCTTCGTGAAGCTGGTGTTGCTATAGTGTTCTGGGGCCTCGATGAGCTTCCTGTAGGCACTGTTGCAGAGGAGTTTGAAGAGATCTGCCAAGAGCGCTTTGCTCTTATCTACATCTCCCGAGCGGTGGTCCTCCATAACATTCTCCATGAACCACTCGAATGAGCACTTGGCCTCATAGTCTATGGTGCGGTATACAGCAGTGATCTCTAGCCCATGGGTTATATACCACTTGAGTGTCGGTGCGTACAGCAGCCGCTTCTTGCCAGAGAGGGCGCTGACCAGCTTCTGAGTGGTGGGTCGCTTCCGCCCTGTATTCTCTAGATACGCCTGGATCTCAGAAGAGACAGCCTCTACCGGGATCTTGCAGTTATAGAAGAGCTGGGGTATTTCTTCGAACTTTGCCCACAGAGCCTTAGGGACCTCTATATCCACCTCAGCAAATCCAAACCAGCAGTCCGCTAGGAGCTCCTCCTTAAAGCGGGCTACACCACTGGCACTGGACTAACAGCGCACTGTCGCCTTACCACAGGGCATCTCTTTGGCCATCATTGACAGGTACAGAGCATTTGCGTCATAGCCGAGTAGACCTTGGCAGACACGCTCACTCTGGCGGATGCGTGTCACACCTGCCTCGTGGTATCTGGTGAACACGATGCTGGGTCCTCCAACAACTGCATCCTTCAGCATCTCATAGGCCTCCTTGCCCGGAGAGTAGAGGCTAACATCTGGCATGTGCTGAGCGGTTCCACGTAGGAAGTACTGCAGTGACACAGCTGGGAGAGACACCGTGTCTTTGAGGATGTCTATTTCTCGTTCTGTGTAGAACTCCCGCATCTGCTCTAGGGCTTTGATGAATGGACGGATATCCAGGTTGTTGTAATATCGCAGCCAGTCGGCGAATGTCCGTATTCCGTGCTCGCTGAATGTCTGGTTACATTGTTCCCACTCTGTTCGCATCAAAAGGTAGCCACCCTTGAGCTTAGATGTCCATGCTGGGTAGTCAGGAAGCCCTGGATAGTTGAGCCTCTCATGTGTGTCAAACCATTCATACGGAAGCCAGTTCTTCTGCTGTGTACACCCGTAGGCTTTGACCCATACCTTGTACGAGACTCCTGGGCCGAGGTAGTTCAGCACATCGAGAAACCGTAGCTCAGGTGTTATGATGAACAAGGTCTGACTAGCCTTCTTGGCGACTTTCACTGTACCTGTACTGTCAGTCAGCTCATCAACAAAGTACTTCTTGGTGAGGTTCAGGTCATACCGCCCAGAGTTGAACCCCAGTACAGACACTTGGTCACACCACTCGTTGATCAGTCACTGCTGTCGCTTTGGGAGCTTGTCCAGGTCTGTTGGTATGTACTGTGCCATAACCCTTGTCTGGATTAGAGATTCTCGCTGCATGATCACAAGCATGAACTCTCTGATCAGTTCTTTGGGGTCAGGATTGCAGAGGCGAGTGGGCTCACTCATGGCGCCCTCTAAGGAGTAGCCAACTGACACAGAGATAGGTATGTGAGTACTCTCGATCATGAGAGTCTCCGTAGGATGAGTTTTGATACCATCTAGGAGTGCTTCGAAGTCGTAAACTATGAACTGTGGGTATGGGACAGTCTGAACTCGTTTAGGGATGCTTGGACAGCATTTTATACAGAACTCCCACTGTACCACAAGCGTGCATCCAGATGCTCTCAGCTTCTCCTCTCTCAGGACTGTCTTGCCGTATCTTTGTTCGGCATCCTCACCTCACCGGTGTTGTGGACACCCATGCCAGTGACAGCCATGGAACTGGTAACCGGTGTTGGTGGTCAGATCATAACCATCCACGCGAGCACCCTCGATCCACCATGCCCACACTCTACATGGTATATGTGTACACCTCTGTTTCTCGACTCATACTCGACCCAACGAGTAGCCGCTGAGCTGGATGGTTGGGGCGGATAGAAGGCTTTCTCATACGCAGACTGTGGCGCCTCAACCTTCTCGCAAGGACACACGATTTTTGTCTTGCCGCCTGTACAGTAATCAGCGTGGCATTGAAGATGGCATGCCGTTGTAAACCTCTGCTCACAGTGACTGCAGACTAGTGTATGTGCCAGCTTGGAGATGTTCGTGATGTAGAAGGCGTGGTGGTCCCACACTCTGATGGTCATGGTGTCATGTTAGTGAGCCGCTTGCCTGATCATATGCCAGGTGCCCTCTTCGGTTGGTTCATACACGCGAATCCCGATCTTGGCGAAGAGCTCAACCTTGTCCAGCTGATCCAGCGAGGTCTTGCAGACATCAGGCAGAACTGTGTGGCAAGCTCTCGTGCAGGAGCTGTACCTCTGTCAGCTCTCGCTCCTCGGTGGACTGCTAGACATGTCCAGAGACACATGTTGTCCTGTATGTGTCGAGGGCAGTCATACTCTTCTTCTGTCGTAGCCAGTCTGGGAGGGGACCTGTCCTAAGCAGAGGTTGGCAGTCGATGACAGCCCTGACCTCAATGTTGATTGATCGAATGTAAGCCCACTTGGTGTTGGGTCGATCGATATTGTCTGTGTCGAGGCGGGCTTGCTCTCTTGCTGCCACCCAGTCCTGAGCTGCTCCTATCGTGTTCAGCCACAGGCTCCCTGGAGCATTCTTGTGGAAGAGCATCACCCTACCGTCCTCGATGTGATGGATGCGATACGTATGGGTGTAGCGGAGGTAGCAGGCATTCTGGACAGTCTGCTGGATCTTTTGCATGATCTGGCCTGTGAGGTCTCCTTCTAGACCTCTGAAGAATGTCCAGCATACTGACCGGCGTCCTCTATCCTCTGTCTCCCTTTCGCCGAGACACTGGTTGAGCTCCGGGCTAAGGGTTCAGACATCAGCCCCCTCATCACTCGGTTAGTGATCCTGCATAGGAGAGGTAAGTGCTCCAGTGGATGGTCCACACTCCGCCTCGCTACAGTCTTGGCTCGCAAGCTAACAGTCACCTCCTCGTCCAACTGACGAAGCTCACGTATCTGCTGCGCTTTCTTGTGGGGATTCCAAGGATCATCTTTGGTATGCGCTGGAAACCCTCCCGCCTTCATTGCTCAGGAGAGTCGCTTCTGCCACTCCTCGGCACGGACCTGTCCGATCATCTGGAGCAGGTCGGCTTTCTTGGCCTTAGGGTAGCCTCTAGGGCCGAATTGCTTTGCAATAGCGCAAAGCTGTGCAACAGTAATCATGGTGTATGTCCCTGTGGATGCCTGTCTCTAAATGGGCGTTCAGACCCTATTATGTGTGGCGATCAGTACCTGTGGGTGGTGTATATCCCTGTGGAGGCCTCTAAATGGGCGTTCAGACCCTATTATGTGTGGCGATCAGTACCTGTGGGTGGTGTATATCCCTGTGGATGCCTGTCTCTAAAGGGGCGTTCAGACCATATTATGTGTGGCGATCAGTACCTGTGGGTGGTGCATATCCCTGTATATGCCTGTCTCTAAATTGGCGTTCAGACCCTATAAATCCAGTTGAGGGAGGTGGTATCCTTTTGCCCCCGACACTACTAATGTGTAGCACGCATACGCATGCATCAGATCCACGTGTCAGTATTGTGAGAGAGTGTATGCTTATATTGTACCGAGAAATCACTTCATTCTCGGCGTTCTTGGCACCGATTAGGACCGGAATGAAGCGAGAATTTCAAAACTGTTTACCATTTTGAAATCGGACAAGAAATGACTGAGTTATCCACAAATGGTAATAGCGAGATTTGAACCTGTGATTTTAAGTTTGCTAATAAACACAAAACAAGGATCTCACGCCTTAACTACCTCGGCCATGTACGAATTAGTAATTATAGCTGATACGTTATGTGTTCTCATTGCTGTATTGCTGCGCTTATCAGTCCCTCTAGATCTTGATGTCACTTCGAGATAATGTATATATTATAGACTGTAATTTTGTAGTTACCAGTGTGTTATTGATTTGTTTGCTATTATTGCACAAGTGTAGTTACCAGTGTGTTATTGATCCGTTTGTTATTATTGCACAACAATTAGTATCATTATTTGTAATCTAATTATCGGTTCTCAGTTGTCTCAGTTGATAAAAACGCTGAATTCTAATAAAAAAAAACAGGGTTCAAATCTCTCAAAAGACCTCAGCTAGATGGTACCAAGTTCGAAACAGTACACACTAGTGTAGGGGTACAATGACATAGGAGCATTGGAGAACCACCGAAAAAAACCCACAGAGATAGAGAGAGAGAGGGGGGGGGGCGGCGATAATGGGGGTTCTCCCGAAGAGGTGGCGCAGGAGTTTTATAGTCTTTTTTATTTTTAATGTTTTATTTCTTTTATTTTTTGTTTCATGACAGTATTACTCTTTACCCGTCATTACCCGAGAAGCATGACATCACGACCTTGGCTCTAAATGGGCGTTCAAGTAGTGTGATACTACCTCCCTCTCACCAACCTATGCCCCCAGGGATTGAGAGGGCGGTGGGGGCCACGGATCGCCGAGTGGCGGCCAGTTGAGGGAGTTGATCCTGACCCTGATTTCCATTTAGACAAATGAGGCCCCTCCACCTGATTTCCATTTAGACAAAGGAGGTGGTATCATTTTGACCCCCTAATGCTACTCGCTAGAGATGGAATATGCCGACGATGTGGACCTTATAGATGAGGAAAAGAAACCCTTTGGCCAACCTCTCCCAATAGCTGCAAGTAGACTAAAAATTGAGAATATCTTTATGAATGAATCCAAAACAGAGTTCACCCACATATAGCTATCTCCAAAGCATGAAACTAAAGAAAATCACGATCCACTCCGTGGCGGCGAACCATGGAAGAAAAGTACAATCCTGGGCTCACTGCTTTGCAGTACTGCTGCCATTGTTGGATGCTGCATCATGGGGAACATAGCTTTCCAGTCCGTATGGAAGCTATGGATTCGTAGATCAAAGATGCCCTTTTCAAAAAGACTACGTTAATACAATGCAACCTGTTTATCCTTGATGATGTATAACTGTAACAGCCGGGCAGCTCCAAAGGTATCTCTAGACAAACCTGACGCCTGCCACCGCAAACATATATGCACCATCACTGGGCACCAATGGCCAGACAGCATAATTTCCAATGATGTACTATACAAGATGTGTAATACGTCGCTGCTGTCTGTAAAAGTCGCCCAGCAAAGATGGTCCATGTTTGGCCATGTGCTAAGGATGCCAGAAGACACACCAGCACAGAGAGCCTTGGAATTTGCCCTTCTCGTAGCCAGCAAATACAGAGCCAGGAGAGGACGCCATTGCATAAATCTGCTAAGCGTGCTACGAGGTAACCTCAAGACAGCAGGATTAGGTGCACTCAAGTCAAGAATTGACCTGAGGAAGCTAAGGATTTTGGCTGAGGACAAGGCACAGTGGGCAAAAGCGAAGAAGGACTGATTGCATCTGTAGGGTGTTTCTACTACTACAGCCGCAGAATACAGTAATCATACATCATACAATAATTTCATTACATAGTAATTATTTTGACAGCAATTTGACTGAATGTTGGTGCTGTCATTGATAGCAACAACGTTCACGCAAATTACTATCAATGTATATAAAAGCTTTCTCCTATTTTCTCCTGGACATTGACACAATTTCTCTGAACAGTATTGAAATACAGACTGTCGAATGTACTGCCGTGAATACGCCCTACGCGCATGCTTACGCTTCCAGAGATCATTTGCACGTACGGGCAGGTTGGTTTTGTTTGAGAAATCCTGGTTTGTGCAAACAATAGACTAAACGAATATGGCGTCCAGTAGTTACAACGATTATGGAGTCAGTGCAGTGCATGCTGGTAGCATTGCACGCCGGGTAGCATTGCATGCTGGGTAAATTGAACAGGCATCCCATATCCCGTGCAAATGTCTTTATTTAACGGGACACGAGAGCTTTAAGCTCTAAGCTTTTAATGACTAAATTTCGTCAGGAAAATCAGAATATTTGCCTTTTGAATAGCAATTTACAGGCCTCTAGAAGACTATTTTTGACAATTTACCAATGGAATGACTGGCTAGCTTACCGAGCCAAACATTCCAGTAGTATATTTCAAAAAGTAGTCTTCTCTTGACCTGAAAATGGGCATTCCTCAAGACCACTGCAGAGGCCAGTTTTGGCCGACTTAGCCATGAAATGACTAATTTATCACAGTTTTCGCACAAACAATATCCTGGGGCTTCATAGATCTTTATATATTTTCTGTAGATAATGCAATGTTTCAAAATGTTCAACAGAATAAGACTATTTCAACAATAATTTATCAGTTCTGCTCTTTAAGGTTTATAACGGTAATGAACAGTTTTCATTCGAACCCAGAAGCTACATACCATAGCTAATGACGTCTATTTAGTGACCAACTGTATTTAGTGACTACTGACTAGCAGTCTTTAGTGATCAAGTCTTTCGTGACCAAAGTGTCTTTACTAACTATCTTTTCATGTCACTCTAGCAGCAGCTTTTGGCAGCTTTAACTGCAATCATTCTGTCTCGTTTATACGGTCCAACAGGTTCGATCGCAGACCGATAAAAGTACACGTGTTCAGCCTTGGGTAGCATTATGTGAACGAATGGGCTTGATTATCCTCTGTTAATGGCTGTCGTGTTTATCATCCTTATCGCCAGAGTCAGAAGAGCGAGGCTTGACGCTGTAGCCATAGTTACACGGGAGTTTACCCGCTACCTGCAATAAATAATCGTTCCGTTTCTAAACATCACATGTAGAAGCGCTTTCATGGATCGCAGATATTTTTTATGCGACAGGATGACGCTTTTCAATGGAATACAGAACAATAGAATATTTTCCGCTTAATGGTTAAATTTGGTCAAGATCATCAAAATGTTGGCTTATACAATGCCCATTGAAATGACTGGCTCTATAATTGAGCCAGTTATTCCAGTTGTAAATTTCCAAAAATATTTTCTCTTAGCATGCAAATAAACATTCGTCAAAACCACTAAAATGGTCGGTTTGGGCCAACTTCGTCATGGAAGTGTTGAAGGAATATTCGCCATTGAACGGTTATACGCGGAACAGCAGTCTACATAATGCTACCCAAATTTTAACGTTGGCACTGATATATCGGCAGTAGATTTGACACTGATATACATCTACAGTAGATTTGGCACTGATACATCTACAGTAGATTACAGTTCGACGATCCTGTTAAACTGCAATACAAGGGTCATCGAGGAATCCATTTCTACTTAAGCCACGCCCATTTATACCTACGCTCCGCCTACGTTTCACGCCTGTTAGAATCGGTTTGAAACTTTGAAACCTGAATTTCCAAAATCTAAATTTCAAGGTAGCTAGGTTATACAAGTAAGCTGTTGAATATTGTAAAACTAATTTGAATGAGAACTGTTGCAGCAGCATCTGCCAATTAAATTAGTTTCAAAATATTCAACAGAAATTTTGTTAAATTCTAAATTCATCAATAGATATGCAATCCATACAATTTCGTGACAAAGCTTTCGGTTTTCGTGACGGAGCTACATCATTTTGATTATGACGTCAGCTAACACGTTTATTTGACTATGCCCTCCAATGGGCGTAACTAAGGGGGTGTTTTGGGTGGTAGAACAGCCCCCGTGAGCCATGATCATGGAAAATGTAAATATGGAGTACATAAGTATAAAGGTAACTTTTACCACAACTTCTAAGAAACTAAGTCAGCTATTCTTACTAACCACGACGTGAGTAACATATATATAAGCTGGGATACTTAATTGTGAAATTCTTAGTTATTCCTAAAATTCTTTTGTTTGCACATTTGACACAAATACAAATCTGTCTACAATGGCTATAAGTTCCATTTTAGATATGTCTTAAGGTGTATATGCAAACAATTAATAATTATCATATCTGCCATATTCAGTGCGGAGGAGAGTGGGGTCAGAATAGTGAGGTGGGTGAGGGTGGGTGGGCATCACTCCCTCGGGACACGGGGGTCTGCCTAGGACCAAACATTTCTATTTTTCCAAATCCTTCATAGTTCTTGCCACATGCCTTCATAATTTCACTATTTCAGAACCAAGTATCTTACCAGAAGCGAGGGTTGCAGGGGTCACATCCCCACAGTCATGACCTCATATCCTCACCCCCAATATTTAGTCTTCTTCGATAACAGCTCCAGTAATTCCAGTTGTAAATCCTCAAAAATAGTCTTCCCGTGGTCTAGAAAATGGCATCTGCATGTGATTTAGTTCATATTCACCTCCAAAAATGTAGGAGAAGCCAGCTGAGGGCATCCAGATTTCAAAATTTTCAGGGAGAGAACGCCCGGACACCCCCACATTCGCGGGAGGGCAACACCCCCATTCCCTGGCGCACCCCAATGTGCCAATCCACTAACCCAAATTTCATTCGAGCGCCATCGTTACATTATACATGACAGTACATGGGAAGATTCACTGTGGTGGTCAAATGGGAGGAATAGCCTTCTTAAAATGTTTAAAATTATATTAAGTGCACGTAAAATTACGATCGGTATAATCAACAGCAAACTAATGTTGCTCTTTTATCACCCAAAATGCAGGAAATGGCTTCTCATAGCATATAATTTAAAACATTTTCTCCCTGTGGGGGCATTGGTGCGGTGGAAGTCTCCTGAAACCCCTCTCATAGGAGAATTAACCTTCTAATAGACCACCAATGATGGTTCAGCAAGATTGCTTGACCAGGTTCCATATTGACTGTCAACGCCCACTGAACAGATGTGAAGGGCATGTAGAGAAATATAAAATATAAAACTTATAGTCCTGCTATTTTTGCTCGTCGGGCTACTGCCATTTGGCATCGTATTTCTACGAGAGTTATGCGGCCTAAGCAAGAAAATATAGATATATATTCCAACGCATGCACATATTATGTATCACATTCCTTCAATCAAAAGAACGCTGCTCTTAATAGATATACTTCTACGGCTTGACCGCCATTTCAGCAATTCGTTGGGATTTATTGAATTGAGAGCATGGTGTCATCTCCAGACACATAATATCATGATGTAATGTGTCTGGCGCAAAAAAGAAACCCGCTCCCCCGGTCCCGTCTCGCGGCTCACGAACCCATACTAGATGGTCGCAATTAACTTGAAAACAATTCCGAGCTCTGCGTTCCAAAGCTCTAGACGGCAATACGTGGTATTTATTTGCACCATGGCCATTTAGCTCTCACGCCACAGAACGTCTCCGCTACCGAGCTATATATGTGTGCGTGTTGCCAAGCTGCTCGGAATTATCATACAAATTGCCCTTTCTGGCTTAATAAAGATGGTTTTAACATTGTCATTGCATTTCATCATATGATAACACAGGTTACTTGGCGGGTACTTGGCCAATACTGGGCCGTATTAGCTCAGTATTGGCTCTGTAGGGGCCCAGTAAGCTGCGTAACCAGGGTCGTTTGTCAATTTGATCTAGAATACGAAAATAAGACAAAAGCCGAGAACTCAGTCCGATATGTGATAAATATACTTATTACACAGCTGATGGCCAAATATTTACATTTTAAGCCAGCAAAGCCAGAACACCAAAGTCATTTACTATTTAATCATTATTCTGTTGTTGTTGTTGCAGTTGTCACATGTTCCAGTTAAATTAGTTTCAAAATATGCAACAGTTTGCCCGTACCGTCACCGTGGAATTGACCTTTCCAGTTTTAGCTATGTCTCGCCCATCTCTAGCTAAGCTCCACCCACACCTCGCTCGTGCTCGGTCCGATTGATCCCTGAACTCGCTGACCATCAATTTCCAGAAAACTATACAGGGAAGTTGTTGAATATTTTGAAATTAATTTGACTGGGTGCTGTTGCTGTCTATCAAAAACATGTTTATTAAATAGTAGAGACATATAACTCGTGCAACAACGCTTAGTCCGTCACCAAGTATGCGTTCTTGACGAACCTAGCTAAGTCATCCATGCCGTCATTGATCCACGACGTCATACCACACATCACATAGTTGATTATGACGTCATATAATAGATGGATAAACTGGAAAGGTCCATTGGTATTCTGAGCAGTCAGGGTTCAAATGGTTAAGCAATATTAGATATTGAAGGCACATAGTACGCGAACGAATTATATCGACAAATGGCCCCACGGCAGTTAATATTGTCTGAGTCCCTCTAGCAATGTCATTTGTCTGCATTTGGGTGAAGCAAGATGGCGATGGTTTATGATCCCCTGATAACTCAACTTACTAAGTCTGTACTGGGTCAATGTTGAGTCGTATTTGCACCGTATTGGCCCCGTAACTGCCCAGTAACCTTCGGTATAAGAACTAAGCTCTCATTTTCCAAGTGTGAGTATCATGCAATACAATATCGTATATATTTAGAATCCATTTCCTGGTGATACTGACCGTCTGCCTGCGGAGTTTTGAAGACAACATTTTCAAATTGTTATATGTCTGAACCTCCTAAATATTTTGAAAACCATTTGACTGAAAGAGGTTGGTGGCTAACCCACCAACAACTTCCAGTCACATTGTTTTCAAAATATTCAGTAAGTCAATTATAGGGATCTATTTCTGCCCCACACATTTCTAGTTAAATGTGTGGGGCTTTGTCTGCTTGTTGGAATAAATTTAGCACTCAAACCCTGCAGTCCCAGAATCCCAATTGGGTGGTAACTATAATGGTAGGTTGACTATGGGGACGTTGCTGCACATGGTAGCAGCACCTTTTTGTCAAATTAGTTTGAAAATATGCAACAAAATGTTTATTAAAGTGTAAACTCATAAAACCCATACGATTTATAGTCTTTCGTGACAGACTTTCCGATTTTAGTGACGTCATTTTGATTATGATATCAGATATTTGTGTGACAGATCGAATCCATGACCGCAAACTGGATCTTCATGTTTATCATCAGAGCAGTGGAGTACTTAAACATTGAAGTCGTTAATGACATTGAAGAAGAAATGTTAATTTTATACATCCTATCGTCACCGGCCATATTTGCATCTTCAGTAATGATTGCCGATCCAAAGAACATAAGCAATGGTTGGATACAGAGTGCCATAAATATCCCACCCATCAATATTACATTCAATAGAGCACGTTTTGTCCCTACTCCTGATAGGCGGGCGATAGTGGCAGCACATGTTTGTTAGAGGGGCGATAAGAGAGGGGTAAATGGTCCAGACGTCTTAACAAGTCATCGATTATCATAGACACAGTCCAATTCCTTTCCCATCTCCTTTGCTGTTAGCGAATCTTTCTCAATATCCTTAGAAGCGATATCCTTTGTTGTAGTTGATATTGGTTGTGGACTACCCTCTTCGTCAATAATGTATGTTGAAGACTCTATGCGGGGATCATCTGTGCTCCCTGCTCTACCTCAGTTGCTACACCTCAGTTGCTCCGTGACAATTGTCTAACATGCCTTCTGTTATGCCATCAGGGGCTGCCACTTTTTGGAGATCAGTTGTCACCGCTTCTTCATTATGTTTCATCCTCGATGGGATGGTATTTTTGTGTGTAGCAATTGCTTCTTTTCTCTCTGTTTTGAAGCCATGCAATAGCTTGGTGTCAAGACATGTGACAGCCCAGCCCATATTACGCAGAATCGATCTCTGGCCGTATATTTGTCACTGGGATAAATTAATTGAGACAACATCTGATTTAGCTGATGAGCAAAACTGGCGTTTGGTCCAATACGTCTCTTTATGCCATTATTTAAGGTTTTCTCTGTGAGATATATCTTTGAGGGGTGGGGGAATTTTCCTATTGATAGATGTTACTATATTTGGACGGTGGCCCCAAACATCACCAGTGCCATGTTTCAGTCCTACAAGTATGGTAATACATATCCTATACATGTATTTGCCCATTTTCTGTCCACTTCCACATTCAGATCAATGTTTCTAACTCTGTGTTCAAACTGTACCCAGCATTTCAATTGATAATTACTTTCAGCTGCCACTAGTGCATACACATTTGCCAGTTTTACGCGCATGATCACATCAGATTATGCCATAGCTCTTATCTTTCTGGTCATTTCCATCGTTCACACTTTATGCATGCTGTCATTGCAAGAGCTTTGGCAGACCATGCACACATTCCATTTGATCGAATGCTCAGTACAACCTCGTCGTGAATGAGTTTGTTGATTTGTAGAAGTGTGTACATCCTTTTTTGATTTTTAATTTTATAAGTCTATTCAATACTTTCTCATGGGTAATAGTAATTGTAATATGCATCTATTTCCCAGTTTATGGTGAATCCCTTATACCATTAGTAGATCATTCTTGACAAATGATGCATAGAGAATATAGTTAATACCTTGCATGATCAGTCATGTCATAGACTTTCTTCTTCTGCCTGAGAACTTCAACGGCCCCAAGCTCGCTATCGCGCATCCTTTTAGGTCCAGATCACATAGCGTTAGTATCCATTTTAACTCCAAAATACATTGTCTGCGAGGTGATTAAGCGTGCTGGTATGCCGAATCCCTAATCTTATAACAGCAGAGCAAGATGATATGAGCATAGCCCTAGATTGTTTGGACTTTGACCAGTAAGACGGTAAACTAAATTGAGGAAAATGAGACAAAATGCGTAAATGGAATAAATATTCGTATTCTTATTCTGATACATATTCACAAATATTGGACAAAAGTCATTCGAATAATATTACATAGTTTCCATATTCATCCATCACTATTAAAAAGAGGTCGAATTTGAGTAGACGATAACGGTCGTTGCATACTAAGCTCAATTTATTATATACTTCCACTGGAACTTTATAAAATTACCCCGAATAAATATTACACAAGAATAATGTCATAAATATATATTTATGCCATAGCTATTATGCAGTTATCTGGAAACCATAGGCAGATTAGTTTGGTTTAGACATGTCACACTAGTGCCATTTGATGGTTATGTCCCAATAATTAAATCATTTCAATTCAAACGGAATTGAGCAAATAGGAAAATCCGCTCTGATTTTCGGATAGCACTAGCTTTCTGATTGCAACTTTTCAAAAGGCTGAAGTAATGGACATTTCCAGTTTTAGCTATGCCCCGCCCATCTCTATCTAAGCTTCACCCACACCTCACTCGTGTTGAGATCGATCGATCTCTGAACTTCCTGACTATCAATTTCCAGAAAACTATACAGGTCAGCCGTTGAATATTTTGAAACTAATTTGACAGGGTGCTGTTGCTGCCTATCAAATTAGTTTCAAAATATTCAGCAGCATGTTTCTTAAGTAACAAAAATATACAATTCGTACAACATGTCGGACTAGTAAGCGTTAAAGACTGGCTTAATCGAATCATTCATGACGTCATGAGTGGCCAACAGCCCCGCAAAGCGCTCAAAACGTTATCCATATCAATTAACCCTTTAAGCTCGCAAAGAAAATTGCAATTCTCACTCAGTAGATGTCCATTTAGCGAAGACAATGTGTGTAAATTTGCCACAGAAATTTATTAAAATAACTTTCTGTTGCCACACGTTTTGTTCAGCTTGATCATTAAATGGTTAATGTTTGAGCAAATCCCACTCTTTGCTTTGACAGTGTACATGTGCAGGTCAAGAGAAGACTATTTTTGAAATTCCAGCACTGGAATGACTGGCCATCCAGTGATAAATTTTCAAAAATTGTCTTCTCTTGACCTACAAATGTGCATCGCTCAAGAGGAATGCAGGTGCCATTTTGCCGGTTTAGCCATTTTAAGATTAATCTGAAATAAGAGGGGTGAAAGGGATATTTCTGCCTGGTAAGTGGTCGCATGTAATACATTGATTGGTATTTATATAGCATCTCGGTGACTTAAAAACATAAAGAAAGAAGAACGATGTTGATTGTATTAAATTGCTCTACATTGTAATGTAATTTTTCGCATTAAATGCGTATTGATAGTCGTATTACATGTCGCATTTTCATACATCTTGTTTTCCTGAATTCCTTAGTGATGTAGATCGATATGTGGGCAAAACTAAATTTAGGCCAAATTGTCATAAACTCAGAAAATTTGGAACGTCAACACCCTAGGCGTTAAACTTACTACCGTGTAAAATTGATTTTGTATCGTCGTTTATAGGCAAGAATCGTTATTATGTGAGTTATCTAATTACATTAGCATATTTATTACCATATCGACCCGTGGTATCGTCATATCACAATTTCAAAGCACACATACTATTGAATATTTCGATACTAATTTGAGTGAATGTTGCTGTTTATATGTTGCTAAGAACTCTCACTGAAAGTTGAACGAATATTTTGAACGGGATTATTCTTGCATCCCGAACCATGTGTGGTATCTAGTATGGCTGGATGAGGGAGTCAAGTCAATTTGAGGTCTGTTATATAATGAGAACATTGCTAAAATCCCTTGAATTTTATAAGCCTAAAATACTGGTGTCAGTTCTGGCTGAAATTGTTCATAAATTCCTGGTTTATGGAAACCTTGGCTCGGCTTTGTGCAGCAATGTTTGGGTTTGACTTATCTAGGCATGGACTGGGTCCATCGTTGGCAGGATAAGCTAGATTAAAGGGCCGTTTATCGCCACCAATCTTACAATGACAGCGTTCAAGAATAAGTTTAATCAAGATTTTGCTGGCTTCGTGATTCGTACTGATGGGTCCCGGGAATAACCAACACTTTGATTCCACACGTTGAAAGATGATTCACAATATCAGGAAAATAATACGACTGAATGAAAGTACTGAATATTCAGTAACAACCCAATGCTAAGCTATTCTTAAATGATTGAGCAGATGTACAACTGTGACAACTGAGCATTAAAGATCGCTGTAGTTTGAGAAGCCATGCTTGATGTGATAAATACCAGCGTTAGAGGGAAGCGCTTTATTGTCAGTTAATGGTCAGCGGACGGATACATTATTAAGGAAACGGATAATTAACATCGAAACGCGGGTCGGGTCGTATTCCAAGATCTGTTGACAAAGCAACCAGTGTGGCATTAATGACGACGATGCATTGTGACTAGAAAGAGTATGAATGATAACTGATTTGACAGAACATCATTAACGAACTGTCTGTGTGATGTGACTAATTATTCCTAGGCAGGTGCGTGGCTAGAGTTGTAATTGCTACAACCTCTGGAAATTAGGCAGATGGTTATTAACAACTAATGATCTATGGTCTACAGCAGCGGGCAGAGTACACCCAATAGCACATGAAACACCAGAGTATCAGTATTAGTACAGGAATGCTGGGAAAGTGTTGAATAGTTTTGACACTAATTTGACTGCAACATGTTGCCGCATGGGTTAAAAGGTTAAACCTGTCTATGAATGGCACCTGTTTTGTAGTCAAAAGATGATGATTCATTATCGATTCCAAACGCCATATACTGCATACAATGAATGTAGGGGTCAATTTCTAGCCATGCCCACCAACGGCCCTTTGCAGTTTATCCATACAGCATATGACGTCATAAACAACTAAGTGACGCATAAGAACGATGTCATAATCAATTACAGCATGAATGACTCGATTAAGTTCTTCTTGAACGCTTAATAGTCCGACACGTTGTATGTCTTTACTGTTTGATAAACATTCTGCCATAGGCAGCAAAAGCACCCAGTCAAATTGAAAGTCAGGTAGTTTAGCAGTGCGTTCAGGAGCGCGAAAACGTTTTCCATTATGTAACAGTGTTCACAAATGTGTTGTATGCTCACTATATACTTCAATTTAGTACTGTAGATGACACATTGCTGAACACTGTCCCACTAAGAATGCGAACGTTCGCCGAACATTCACCTTCCTGAACTCACTCCAGGTATCGATCGATCGCAACACGAACGAGATGCGGGTGGAGATCCATTTCTATACCAGCTCCCCGGCCCCGTCCCACAAACACCCTGACATACTTTTTACGAGTGTTGGAATTGATTTGAAATTTGAAATCTGAATTAACATACACAAACTTTCAAAGTAATTATACAGGTAAGCTGTTGGATACTTTGAAAATTAATTTGGTTGGGAGCTGTTTCTGCAAAAGCTTCCAGTCAACTTATTTTCAAAATATTCAGCAAACTGTTTATTAAATTGTAAATTAACCAAAGGCAGACAATTCGTACATTTTCCTAACGGACTTTTCGTCTTCGTGACAGACTTACGTGATTATCTTATTGAGGTCATTTAACAAGTGACGTATTTTGAATATGTGTCAGATAAAATGAGTGACAGAGCGGACACCCTCCACCCCCCCCCCCCACACCCCACCCCCACCCCCCCATTATAGGCTCCTGTTAACCGATCAACTGCCATTAGTGACCAATTTTATGGCCCATGCAGTGTCCACTATTGAACTCTTTTTGGAACAATTTTATTGCATTTTAATACGGAATTGTCACCTCCATTTGCAGTTCATTGTGAACAGTAACTGCTCGTAAATTTAAGCTGTGTCTGCATTGTACAGTAAGAGTTTGCACCCACAGCTTATCATAGTGGATAGTACATACACTCTTCATTCGAACTGCATGTGCCACGATTGGAAAAAAATAATTAGCTTAAATCTCTCATGTTGAAAAAAGGGATTTTTTTTCATTTCCGGCATGTTTTTCGTAAGGAAATATAGAAAATCATCTGTGATGAGTGGTGTGGTGGGGTCGTAACTCTAGCGCGTTAGAAATTATCATTTAGCCTTAGAACTTTGAAGTACCAGTAAGTATCTAAATTTTAACATAATCGCGTAAGCTGTTGAATAATCTGAAACTAATTTGACTGGAAGCTGTTGCTGCCTAGGCAGCAAAAGCTTCCAGTCAAATTAGTTTCGAAATATTCAACAAAGTATTTCTTGCGTATTTAAAGGCAATTAATGTAGCAATAACAATGCAAAAGTAATAACCACATTCTTCTAAAAACGTAACGGAATAAACTATTTCTTAGTTTTTGTAGTTAGTGGAATCACGTGAGTCAGTAGTAACAATTGTCGGATTTTTTGGAAGCTGGTGAGAAATTCCAATGTTATCGATCCGTGCTGTTTTTAACTCAGCAAAATTCCAATGTTATCGATCCGTGCTGTTTTTAACTCAGCAAAATTCCAATGTTATCGATCCGTGCTGTTTTTAACTCAGCTATGGACCTAGTATCACAGAAAAACCTAATTGGTTGCTCTTGGAGAGATTTTTACGACGCATTGAGTTTTTTCATATTTCTACCCTCTTGCAGAACGTAATTTTTTAGATAGACGATGGTAAATTCTGTTTACTGGCATTGCAGAACTAAGGATCACCAGAGGAATTGTTGGCTGCATTTAGGGATATGTGAAAAATTCCAAGATGACCGTTGATATACTGGTTTAATCAGTCGTAATTTTCTGAGGAGCGACAGATTTGTCACAGGCCTACAATCCGCCATGCTAATAAAATTAAGACAGTGCGTATAAAATACTAATCTAAAGAATTTGACAGTCATTCAGCTGCTCGAAGCAAAAATAATAAAATATTATTCTCATATGTATTTTAAGAAAAGGCATTTTCAAATAAAAACGCATTTTTCTTTAAAAAGGCTGAAAAGCGACAGGAAATTTAAGATGAATTAAAACATCGAAAGATGTAAAATAACGTTTACAAAAATATTCTCCAAAGAGTATGTAATATGAACTAGACCTATTCACGTGCTCTCTACTGTCCAAGGCGCCGAAAATACTACGTGATATATCAATTAAACATTTTGATGGTCAAGTTTTTTCAAGATATTTTAATTTTAGAAAACTATTTTTTGTAAATTTACCACTGAATTTTTTGAACAGAATGACCATTAAAGGGGTAATGGTAAAGAAAATTAAATTTTTAACTTAGACTGTGTCTATCTGCAGGCCGAGAGAAGAGTATTTATGAAAATTTACCACTAGAATGACTGGCTTGGTTACCGAGCCAGTCATTCTAGTGGTAAATATTTGAAAAATACTCTTCTCTAGACCTTTCAAATAGCGATGTCTGAAGACCACTGCAAAGTTGTTTTTGGTCAGATTGTTCATTAAATGGTTAAGCTGACACAAGAGGGTGCAAGGTATGATATAGTCTTCGGTGTCTTGATCTTCATCTCCTCGTCCTACATTATCTAACCTATTATAACAAGTTTCAGCAAGCCAGCTGCCATATGCAACCGCACATTGTATAAATATCGAGCATGAGCAGTGGGTTATTGAACACTCTCAGAACATTTGTAGAAGCGACATTTAAATTTGTTATATGATTCTTCACCAGTACATTTCTTCACAAAAGTACATTTCTTACCCCTTTACCATTCAAATTCATCAATTTAGCCATTTAGAAATGTCCATTTGCAAACCAGGAGAAGACTATTTTTTTTAATTTACCACTGGAATGATTGGCTCGGTTACAGAGCCAATCTTTCCTGTGGTAAATTTTCAAAAAGGTCTTCGCTTGGTCTACAAATTTAATGGGCATTTCTAAAGAGCGTTGCAGGAGCCGTTTTTGTCTGATATGAGTGTTAAATGGTTAAGCATGTCACGGCGCGGAGTATGCCAGAATCCATTTACCCGAATATGTCATTAACGCAGACCGAAGATATCATTATCAAATTATTGTCTCCACAATATTGATGCATTTTCAGTACAATTCCCTTTAGTGCACACTGCGAGAAGAGCTATGCATGCGCTAGCTTACCTCGGATCGTTTGTTTTCCAGCATAATTGAGTAACTGACACTCCGGCGTCTGATGTAGTCAGACGGTCTTAGCCCAGCTCCATTCTGAGTAAATTAGCCCTCCAAGAGAATGCATATCTGAATATATTGAAATTAATTTGACTCTGAGCTGTTGCTGCAACTGACAGCAACAGCTTCCAATTAACGTAGTTTCAGAATATTCAACAGAATGTTTACTAAATTGTAAATTCATCAAAAGATATACTAGTCAGGAGGCAATTGTTATCTACTTTAGAAAATTTGCCAACTCTGTTTTCTCGCTGGTTTACCTTTATTCACATTATAATGGATAAAATACTACTTGTTGTCACGTTTGTAGAGACGATTTTCATTATATAATCACACTTGGTTTGCGCGTCTATAAATTCACAAACCACACCACATATTACTATTGTATTGTTTATGATAGTAGTCTAACACACTACACATGAATAAAAAAACAAGCTATGTCTTTTTTCAGTTAGCTTGCTAATATAAACATATGATTGAAAACAAGCTTTTTGTGATCGAAAACAAAGCTTTATCACATAGTTAAACATGTGTATAGAGGACACCTGCATTTGGGGTCAACAGACGGTGGCTTTTCAAAAACAGGAGATCACACATCTTAAAGAACTGCTATCATTTGGCCCTCAAACTATTTTCCATAGTAAATGAGTTTTACAAAATGACTCACTATGTATATAGTGACCACTTTAACATTACTGCCGACTATAGATAGGGTTGGCTGTCCATAGTAATGCCAATTACACAACATTATGCATTTGAAACAAACGCCATTTATTCCAACTTAAGTCCATTTCTTTGTAAAGCTTCCACGCCATAAACGAAATTGAAATTATATTGCAGGGGCCACAGTTCCCCCACTACATAATTAAACATAGATTGGTCAAGTAACTTACCGATTACAGTTAACCCTGTCTATAATGGACACCTTCACATCAGGAAATAAGATGGCAATTCTTTAAGACTGGCTGCTGCCAGACCACCAATATTAAAGAATCAGCATCTGCTGCTGTTGAAACACATTTGCCACAGCACTTAGGTGACAGGTTGGTGTGGACCATACAGTTTCCGTTATAGACAGGTGTGACTACATATCATGATAACGTTTTAAAATTATGCAGCAAATGTTTATATCTATATTAGATGGCATCGACTGGTTCTAATGTCTTGTCGTAAACCAAGTTCTGACATACATCTTCAGCATGGCATGCTATTACAACAAGTCATGCAGTTACATTTCTTACACTCTACATTCGACTGCGGCTGGGTCATGATGACGGCCAATGAATGCGTGGACTTCTTGTCATTCGCTGATGAACCCTCATGATCGAAATTGTCCATCATGAACTGGATTAATCCATCATGGGCATCTGACACACCATGAAGTGAGGCAATGTAGGAAGCAGCCACAGCTACTGATTTCCTAAATCTTCTAAACTCATCATAGGTACAAGTAACTCCAAATGAATGAAAACAATTCTTTTGATTCACGTATTATAACACTGAGGGCTAGCTGGGAGGTGTGGGGGGATGGTGTACAGTTCCGCAATGAAGATGTAACAATGTTACCTATCATTAATGCTGGTAGGGTACTGTCTAGCCTGGGGGTGAGTCGACATAGACGGTCTAACAGGGTGGGGCTGATTGCTTCCGGTTGCTGTTTTCTGACTCAACCTAGGTTTATAACAACATTTGTCTATTTCAATCTAACCAACCTCTTTTCGGATGGCTTTAACAACCCTCTGTACAGAAATGCTAACATCGGCACTACTGTCATCATTAACAATTCTCAATGCAGCTGATGCTTTGTCTCTGAATACAATTATATTAGCAACACCTGGTGACGACAACACAAGTACATCATTACCAAAATGTCCAATGACCTTGCTTACAACAGACCTTTTACACAAGTCATTTCCACCTTTTGCTACATATTGTACACATCATTATGGTTCCAAATTAAGGAAACAATCTTCAATCATTAGAGAAATCAGTTTTTACAGCAGAGTCCCCTGCATTTGTTGCATTGCTACTTAGATTTAGATGAGCAAACAGTTGACCGACAGCTTGCATGGTAACGGCGCATCTGCAGTGTGAAGATCTGTAGGTGCCCCATTCACACGTATTCTAACAATATTTGCCTGTTCATTATTTTTTTGGTCACACATATCTAACACAGATTGCTTAATTGTCTTCGATGATCCTCTCTTCCCAATTTCCCTGAACGGATATGCTGGGATCCATCGTCCTGGATTCTTTGGATCCTTCTCACCTTGCATTCACTTCCACAATAAGGCAGCTTTCTGGAAAAATTAAAATTGGGACCATCTAATTGTCTCAGTCTTTTCTTTGGGTTCGGATTGTCATCTGGTTTTAATTCCCTATATTTACTAGAGGCAGCTGCCATAGTCTTCTTAGAACAGTATGTAGAAGCACATGCTCTGTGTGCAAACACAAAAGGGTCGTCACTGCTGTCCACCAATGTCTGAAGTTCTTCCACCTTTCCACCTTTATAGACTCTGCCGGCTGCAGGCATACTTCTAATTCTTTCAAGACCACTTCTGCTCAAGGAACCCTTCTTGCACGCATTCCTGAAAGCCAGGAAACATTCTGCTTCCTCTGCCATTGTGGTTTCTGTAAGAGAAAGAAAAATAGATTTCCATTAAAAAATGGATTGCCATAAGATCTTTAGAGTCAATGGGGGGGGGGGGGGGTGTGTGTGTGAGCAAATGAATATTTGGCCGGACCTGGAAACTGGCTCCAAAGTATTTTTCTCAGTGTTTTCATGTATAAAATCTTTATTCAGTATTGAGCTCATGAGACCGTATAACAAGACATTAGATATTATAACAATGGATACAGGTTCATAATAATGAGAAATATATCACAGTGTACATACAATGCTGAATTGTACACGTTTGACCCAGATATTTGACCTTTGACCTTGAACTATGACCTTTGACTTACGAATAGGTCTGGTCACGATACACCCATATGCAAAAAATCAAGACCCTAGCGTGAACACTTGTTAATATATAAGGGTATTTCTATTCCCCCACCCCCCTAAAACCAGTGTTTGGCACCCCGAGAGCCGCAATTATATAAAACCTGTTATGTGAAAATGCTCAATGATGGGAGAATGCAGTCGCGCAGTTTCATAGAGTACAATACGTATACAACATGAAAACACTGAGAAAAAAACTTTGGAGCCACTTTCACTTTCAAATATGCCTTTGACCCCCTGACTACCAGGGCCTCAGGAGCTGAAGCATTATCACAGTAGATCAGCCTGAGTCTGTCATCCACCGACTCTCAATAGTAGCGTGTATGGGATGGAAAATTTGGACAAGGCTTTTGTGATGACTTTCAAACTAGAGCCATATAGTATGCTCTGAATATATGTGGTATTAATGTTTCCAAAGTTGGAAGCATTTGTTGGCCTTCTTTGCCATTTTGTGCAAATGTAAGCTGTCTAACACCACATTCACTGATGTCATCGATTCTGCAAAGCAAATAGAGATACCACTCTATTTGATCAAGGATCCAATCTGGTACTTCAATAGCAAGCCCAAATATAGCAAATGATTTTCAGGATCTCATCATCAGCATGGAGAAATGATTTTCCAGTGATCCAGTGTTATCTGTTCCCTTGAAAACATACCATCCAATGAATGACTCAGCCCCTCTTGTGTCCCAGCCTCGTATAGCTATCTTGAATATCTGAAGAAGAGTAATTGCCATTGGAAGCCTGGGATAGCGACCTGTTAGTCGAACAATTACATCTGTATCTACTGAGAACACATCCAGGATAGATTGTGGATCTTTGTGTATTAGACCAAAAACATTTAGAAGAGCAACTTGATCTCCATCTTCAAAACTGTTTTAACCTGCTGTGATCTCTGGCATACTGGTAATCTCAACTAATCCGTAATAACTAATGAATGTTTCCCAATAGCTTTTAGTGACCTCTGTCTTAGTACTGATATGTGAAAGAAATACCTTAATGTTCTTGATTTCAGTATTATCATTGACATGATAAGGGATTCTTGTTGTCGTAGCAGTTTGCTTGTCACGAGTTGTTTCTTTGAGAGCGCACATTATATAGTGCTCTCAAAACAACGCTGGTCTCATCATAAGATGTACCAATTCCAATCACAATATCAATAACTAGCTGTGCAAAGTGCATATCATTTGAAATATTTGGTGTTTTAGTTACCATGTTAACAATGCACATTGCGTCAACTAAAGGAACACCACTGCGCGGTTCAGATTTGCTTATACCATCTGTCAGAGAAATATTCAGAACTGATGATACCACATGTGCTTTGCCAGAGAAGAATTAACCAATCTGGATGAAAGTTGGAAGGCGGAGCTACATTACATTCAAAGTCTCCGAGAACAGACTTGTAAGAATAATGTGAAGACACCATACAGTTGCTGAAATATACACACCAGAAACCTCGCATGCCAATTCAATTCCACTTCTATTGTTGTACGTCCCAAGGCACTTCGTTGATGCCATAGTTCTATGTAGGGTCTCTAATTGAATGGACAAGTTATCTTTGTCATCGTTTAGCTTTACTGCACTGTCGTATAAATCACTATCTAAGGTTATGATTGGTCGGTACCTTCCCCAAAAGTAATCCAGTTTAATTTTTGTGTCTGCTTTAGAGTACTGGCCGGTGTAGTTTGGATCGACCAGTCAGGTACCGGCCATACCAGCTAAGCTGGGTACGCGCCTCCCGTCCCTGGATTCGTTCCCTGAACATGCACCCCCCCCCCCCCAACCCCTGGGTAAAGCTATAAGCGTATATGAGCCTATCAGAGAGATCGCGTTGTAAAAAACTTACTAATTTCGTTAAAACGCATAGTGCGCATGCGCACACTTAATACTATTTTTGACAGAGCGCGTAATTTATGACCAAGATAGGATGATGCTTTTAGTGTCCGAGAAGGTACAATGTAATCCTTTTAATAACTTCTTCCTGCCGACTCTGCATTAATCAAGACAAGAATTCGACGGGCATTCCAAATCTGTAAACCATTTCAAAATCCGTTAAGAAATGGTTGAGTTATCCACGGAAACCCCCTTTTGATTATCTTCAAGGTATTGCCGTGACGTCATAGCCACGTGTACGCAGAACTTCTAGAATGTTCTAGAACATTCGACTGCGTTATTATTAGCTACGCGCTGATTGGCTGTTGCTCGACCGATGATTGGTTGGAGCCTGCGCCTGTGCCGTCACGAGTAGTATAAAAGGAGACGAAATCCAGAGCTCGACAGCATCCTCGGCCATTAAGCTTAGTTATGTATCTTCATCCGCATTCAACAACCCCCGATTATGATCGGGTTGTTAGCAACTTCCATCCGTACCATCGGTGTACGGGAACTTTCGTCATAGCAGTAATGTTATTGTATCTCATGCTGACTACTCGTTAGAAATTCTACATTGTGATTACAGTACTGAGTTCAATCCGCTCCAGTCATGGGCTGCTTGCGGGAATCCTGTTTGCTGTAACCGGCATGCGGGAACTTTCCAGCTTCCAGGGAATGCATCAACTCACGTCAAACCAAGGGTGACATATCAATTTCAGTAGCCCAGGCTTAAGAATGGCTACCGATTATTCAAGTAACTATACTTGACATTTTAATTATCCCGTTAATTACATCTTGATAATTGTATCGTATCTGTATAAACGGTCCCGATGACTAAAAGGCTCCATAACGGTCTTAGGACCGCTAGTTATAATTTCTTATCTGTTTATAGCTATTCTTATTTTCTGTAAGGTGTTTTCGCTAACCGCACCGTAGTAGGTTCCTCAACCTGTACTATATATTATTCTGAACATTTCACATTGTATTGATTGTTCTGGTTAGTTTATATATGGCAAGTGGCCATCAGTTTATATACACCTGTGCAAAAGTTAAGCAACGGCAAACACAATAGAACGTAGAAACATGATGGTACAACTAGGCTGCCATACTTTTTGTCCCCGCGTTAGCTGACATAATTCCAAGTACGAAATGCACATGCATGCCTGACTTCACGCCGCTTGATGTCCGTGCATGGCGGGAAACAGCACACGTGTTCAGTTATGTAAAAGATCCAGTTTGAGGTGTAGAACATTACATACAGATTTAGGCGACAAGATTAGGAATTTTGTGTTCATGACCGTGGTTTATTTGTACAGAGAGAATTAGCTCTTGATTGTGAACCGCTATGGCAAGACGAAGGTTAAGTGATCGTGTGAAATGGCAAATCATAGGCATGCATACCACTGGTATGTCATGCAGAGAGATTGGCAGACAGCTGAACATTAACCATACTGTAATCAGTCGTTTGATTGCAAAACATGGGCAAACTAACGAGGTGAAGGACAGGTCTAGATCTGGAAGACCGAAGAAGACTACTGCCCGTGATGATCGAGCCCTAGTACGCCTTGTTAGGAGATCTCCATTCACCAACAGCAGAGTGCTCAGCCAGCAATGGGAAACGCGCAATAGAGTGTCAATGTCTACCGTCAAAAGGAGACTGTATGCTGCTGGCATGAAGCTAGGAGACCCTGTCAGACGTCCTCTCCTCACTGCACACCACACAAAGAGGAGCGTCTGAGGTGGTGCAACGAAAGAAGACACTGGAACATGAGATCCCGGAGACGGGTACACTGGTCCGATGAAAGTCGGTTCCTGCTTCATGCCACAGATGGTCGAACTCGTGTATGGAGGTCCAGACGCACGGCGTACGACCAACGTAACATCATGGAAGAAGTTCCATTTGGTGGAGGTTCCGTTATGATATGGGGGTGCATCTCATTTGATTGTAAGCTGGATCTGTTGACTGTACCTGGAACACTAAATGGACAAAGATATCAAGATTCCATACTGGATAGAGTTGTGGTCCCTCATTTTGTAAATCATGCACCTGGAACCCACCCTATATTCATGGATGACAACGCCCGACCACATCGTGCTAGAGCTGTGCATGAATACCTCCGCCAGAATGCCATCGAAACCCTACCATGGCCAGCAAGGAGCCCTGACATGAACCCTATTGAGCATATCTGGGACATTCTGGGAAACATGGTGAGAAGGAGGGATCCTCCTATGCAGAACCTACAGGAATTAACAGACGCACTCCAGCTTGAATGGCAACGAATACCACAATGGCGTATCAGTCGGTTGGTGACCAGCATGAGACGTCGTGTCCAGGCCGTCATCCAGGCACAAGGTGGATATACCCGGTATTAATAATGACAGTCTCAAACTCGTGCACAGATGTTAAACTTCGTTTTCAGACACCATTAATGACAATCTAGCCACGTGTGTCAACTGTAGGGCAATAGTTGTCAGTTGTGTCAACGTAACCATATTCAGGCCTC